>JAZKJV010011714.1:0-50305 GCA_037367405.1 Ottelia alismoides | reverse complement strand
TGGCTACGGCGCGTCTCGTTAGCAGTGGCGCCTTCTACGATGTAACCAGAGTAACCAGAGATCAAGTGCCGGAACCGATCTACGACGACACCTTTCTTTGTATGTACATGTGTGCGTGTAACCTGCGAGCTGCGCAACCTTACGGCCGCCATGCAGCATGCACGGTTAGTTGCTGGCGCATATGTTCCCACGACCCCCCCATCCCCCGCGGCGTACGCCTGTGACCTTGTTACCCCTTCGACATCGCGAACTGCTGCTGCTTGCAGTACATGTATGACGGACAGTGGGGCCGGGTGTGCTACAGTTCGTACTCCGACAACCGCTGGCGGTGGTTCCTGGCGAAGCTGGTGTGCACCGAGGAAGGCTACCAGTTTGCAGAGGCTAGGTACGTACGCCGAGCCGGCTGCTGCCGAAGCGCGCAACATCACATCAAAGCCAACATTATATTACCTGACAGCCAGCATTACCCGTTAAAGAAACTTGTCACTTTTGTTGCTTGTGGACTGTGCCCATGAAGCCCACGGGCTGCTGCTTTCAAGTTGAGGATTCCACCTGCCTTATGCCTGCCCAACCTTTCCTCTCGATCATTTGCCTGCTGCGCAGGGTACAGAGCTTTCCCTCGACCCCTGCTCGGCCCGTACGGCTGGCTGACATCACCACCCAGCTGCCTCAACGTCACCAACCCGTCCCGTATCAGCGATTGCGTGACGCTCGACATTATCGGTACAACGAGCTGCTTTTACAGTGCCGCGGTCTACTGCTTCAACGGTAAGTTCGGCGGCTCTGCGCGACGACGCCGTCAGACAAGTCAGACCGCCTTGATGTTTGTGCGTAGTAGGCTATCATTTAGCGTCGGTGTCCTTTTCTCGCGGCGAAGGGCAAGAGAGCTTACTTGCTTGTGAGCCAGGGGCAGAAGTACTTCAGGCGCGCAAAGGGCACAGCCACCATTCAACTCTGCATGTCGCCACCACGCTTCGTCTATAGGATGCACATGAACAAAAAGTCGGGCCCCGCCGCCTGAGCAAAGGCGGCCGACACAGGCGCTGCGCATGAAGGGGTGATCAAAAGCTTATCCAAGCCATGTTCGTAAACCTCATCACCAGCACTGTATGAGCCATACAAGCAAGGTGTCTGCCGTACCATTATTGCAGCCTGACATCCTTGTAGATTTACAATTTATTCACGTGTCCACCGCGCTTGTTCGTTCGATTTTCAGGAACAAAAGACGCCTCTGCGGTGAATGGCGCCTTGCGGCTGGTGCAAGCAAACGGCACTGTCTTCTATTCCGCCTCTGGAAGCGGCATTCCCAACATCACAGGCCGTCTGGAAGTGTTCCATGAAGGGCAGTGTAGGTGGTCGTCGCAGCAGAAGTGCGGTCTCCAAGTCGTGGCGTGAGCAGTGCTGCGGCGTATTTGCCCGGTACCCCTACCTTCACTTACCTCTACCTTCACCCTTGGAAAGCTAATCACTTCACGCTGCCGCCGTGTATAGCCGTGTGTGGTGATCCGGGCCCAGATATGCCATGAATCCGACATGCTGAGAGTCCCTCCCGAGTCCCAACAGCCCTGCTTGTGTAGCCTGAGCTTGAGCTTGACGCACCTGTAGCGCGCCAAGCGCTTTTTCGTCCGCCAAACCTTTTTCTTTTTTTCAAACCTTTTCCTTTTGTTGACATTTATATTGCCCTGAAGGGACTGTCCCCGTGCACGTATGGGCATACGTGTTGTCTTGCTGTACGATGTATCTGCTCCGGGATTTTGACACATCCGTCCGCCAAGGCCCTCGCTTACCGCGTGTGTGTCCTTGTTATGCCTGCACGCGCGCGCTGCGCAGCAATCAAGGAGGTCTTACATGCCCGGGAGATTAGCTTTTGGCGCTTGCCCCGCTACCCGCAGGGGGCACCGTTGCAAGCTATGCGGTCTCTGGCTACTATGGCCGTGTCAGCACTGCCTTTGACGGCGAGGACGCTGCACTGGCGTGCCGCGAACTTGGCTTCAGCTTTGGAAGGGTACGTAAGCTGAACTTCCGATCGTTGGCTGCTGTATGGATGCAACCGCCTGGGCATGACTGGCGTGACGACGAATGGTCACTGGCGAGATGTGCACTTTCGAGGAGCCACTTTGCCTTGACGCAAGAGGCGCCGAGCCACCAACGCTTGGGCTAGCATGTATGGTCGACGGTCGCCGCCTTTTTGCTGTATTGCTTGTGGATAAGGGGGCAAGTAATAAGGGCCAGGTTTTTGCGTGCTGCGCCGTAGAGTATCGTCGCCTAACTGTGCTACGGGCGTGCCGCTCCAGGGGGTTGCACGCGCTCTTGCGCCCATGTACGGAATACACGGGTCTCTTCGAGGCGGTGAGGTGCTGTCGCCGGGAGGGATGTACTGCAACGGAGTGGTGCCTATACGGACCAGAAGTTCGATAGACCCAGCTTGATCGGCCCGTGTGGCAGTTATGCGCGATGGATACACATGCAAGGCCGCTCCCTCTTCTTCCGTATTGGTGCGCAGATCGCAAGCACCATAGGGTCGTCGAGCACGCAGTGGCCCGCCTTGCAAGGCCCGGTCTGGTTCTCGCACCTGGACTGCCCTGGAGGGGCCAGCCGCATCCGTGACTGCAACATACAGTGGCAGGATGGCACCCTGAATCAAGGCACCTTCTACTCTCGGCCATCATCTGGAAACTGGAGCGGCAATTCGCATTACGCGGACGTCGTGCTGACGTGCTCCCAACGAGGTAAGCGGTCCTGTTGCCGTATGGCGGGGAGCATTGTATTTCGTTCAGGAGGCTTGGCACAGCTTGTATGTGTATGTGATCACGATAGCCTGCAACCTGCGAATGCCCTTTAAG
Source organism: Ottelia alismoides (assembly GCA_037367405.1). NCBI lineage: Eukaryota > Viridiplantae > Streptophyta > Magnoliopsida > Alismatales > Hydrocharitaceae > Ottelia > Ottelia alismoides. The sequence continues at coordinate 47,462 of JAZKJV010011714.1, read as the reverse complement.
TACTGAGGCCTCCTCGTGGCATCATATGTGACACGCGCTACACCGAAGATACGCGATGCGACACATCCGCCCGCAGACTGCTGCGGTGTGCGCATCATGAGCAAGGGGCAGCCAGCGACGCCAAGGCCTGCCAATGCGACGTCCGATACGGCCCACCGTCCTCTCTGGCTACCTGGAGATCGACTTGGGGCCCGAGCGCGGAGGCTGGGTGGGCGTGTGCACATACGTCCCCTACGCACTTGCCACAACGGCATGCAGGTGCGGCCCGCTGCACCCGCCGTGTGCTTGATTGACCGCACGCATCACTGCAACGCGGTGTTGGCGGTTTGTGCACGCGGCATCAACGCGGCGGTTGCCATCGGCAGCCAAGCTCAGCCATTCTTCCGGACTCACATTGCAAGAAACCCCCGTGACAGCTGTTTGCATTAACGCACGCTGGTGTTGTAAAAGGGGACACGTTACGCTTGGTTTATACCCGCATGTGTGAAGGGGTCAGAGGTGATGAGCCGTCAGTTAGCAGGGTTCTGCGGCTTTATAAATCCGCCTGGCACCATCCTTTTCCATGCTCTCGGTCATGGCGCCGGCATGTTCGGCTTTTCCGGCTACGGGCATGCTCCGCTCCGCCTACTCGCTCCGCCTGGTTGGCAGCATAGCCCGCGCCTCAAAAGGGTGGTCAAATATGCCCAGGACGGCATTCCTCCCTCAAGCGGAACGTTGCAGGCTCAAGATTCGAACTCGCAACCTCCGTCCATACCGATGTCGCCAATGACATGAGCCCCGGCCAACTCGGACCTTTGGGGGGTGCTGGTCTTAGCCTAGCCGAGCGTCTATGGGAAAGGCATGTGGGTTAATCATCTAGGATGGCATTTTTGTGATTCCTGCGCCGCCCAGGCCCTTATGTGCCAACGTCCTGTGCGCACAACACCGACAGGCAGCTGGGCTACGCCTGGGGCGAGCCCATCTACGACTCGGATCTTGACGGCTTTGGCCCGCCGAACTCAACCTGGTTTCTCCAGTCAGTACCAGGCTGCACGGACACGCGCCGGAACTACAACAGCATACGCGAGTGCCTGGCCAACAACGGCGAGTTTGGCTCGTTGGCATCGTCGTGCTATTACTCCCCGTCGTACGGCAACAGCGCTGCAAGGGTTCGTTGCTACACAGGTAAATGCACGTCGTCTTAGCGGTTGCATGCCGCCTTGCAGGGGTTTTGTACCTGCTTTTGACTGGCATGTCTTGCGCGGGGTAGACCAAGAACTGATATGCAGCTCTTGTCAGTCAGTGCATACCCACACCAGCAACCACATGCGTCGCTGCTGCTGCGCGCGCTTTCCTTGCCTGCTTGCAGCTGAGCCTGGCCCAGCGCCCCTGTCCTTGCGGCTGGTGGGGAACGGCGCAAATGACCGGACTGGACTGGTGCAAGTGTACTACAAGTAGGTTGTGCGGTCACCCAGAGGAGGCCAAACCCTCTAGACCCCCTTGGTGTTCGGCCTTCGAACATCAGCGCTACTGCGCCTGCAGGGGCACCATCAGCCCTTTCGATTGGCACTGTCGCACGATCCCCACCCCAGGCGGTTATGGCCGGCTTCTGGAGGTATCCACGCCAGGCTTGCTCGAGCATGCTCGCTGCCTCGAGTGGCCGGTTGCAACATGGAAGCGTCAAAGATGTCGCGTTCTGATTGTGTGTGTGTACGCGCTTGCTGCACGTGCTGCTGCTGTTGTGACGCCTGCCGCCGCAGCGGCCTGTGGGGCTACTTGGGTGGTTACACGTGGAGTGGCGATGCGGGCTACCACAACGCAAAGGTGACTATATCCCATGGTTCCTGGCAGCTTCTTCAAGCGTGCATTGTGAAAAGCATTGCACTTGATTGTATTGCAGCGGTTTGAGGAGAGGGGAGGGGAGATGATGTGTTTTGTGGTCTGCAATCCGCAGATATGTTGCAGTAGTACCGTCCGATGGGCAATAGGCAATGTTGCTATGCGTGCAGGACTAGCAGGGCGCTTGTGTCGCTGCCGTGGCATGGCTCTTTTTTAATGCCATCCATCAATAGCACGTATGCTGGCATGCTCTTGCGTACGGGATTTGTGCGGGATGCGTATTGTGGTGCGTGTGGCTGCAGGCGGTGTGCCGCCAGCTCAACGCATCATACACCTACGCGGAAGGCTGGTACGACCCAGGATACAATACGGGAGTCCGGATGACCTTTGGAGCACGCAACCGCAACCGCCCGGTTTGGAATGACTACGTATCCTGCACGGTACGCTAGGCGCGGGCCTCGCCAAATATGTATACCTGGTCTCGGTGGCTTGGCGGTGGCATGGCGGAGTACCTGGTCAAGAATGGTTTGGTGCAGAACGCCGGGGACACCACGGAAATGTCTTGGGTGCTACCCCTTGTACCAGCAGGGGCTGTGCTAGAAGGAGCTCGATCGTAGTTTAAGCTCGTATGCCCGCAGCGCTCTAGGCGAAGATGCATGCGCGCAGCAATCGTCTTCTTCTTTGCGGGATAGCCCACGGAAGGTCTTGGTGCTTTTCCCCAAAATCCTTGACCCTGATACATGGAAGATCATCAAGCCTGGACATGTGATGTCATCCAATCAATGCCGAGGCCATGTTTGGCCTGGCTGCCGTTGCTTCCCGGTTGCCACACCGGTTGCCACCAGGGCACGGAGGCCAGCCTCAGTTCCTGCGCCCTCGGCAACCCGACTGCGACGTGGGGCGTGCCCGAGAACTCCTACAGCGCAAGCTCTGTTGCGGCTGTCCTATGCCGGCCAGGTACAGCGGAACGTACAGCCGTTGCTGGCACTTGCCCCACTAGAAACCGACGAGGGCACACGCCACAGTGCTTTCAGGGAACGCGATTTATGCCTCATGACCCCTTCCAAGCAGTCGGGATGACAGGAGCACCTGCCAGTCCTGTGGAGGGCGTGTACATCCGGGCCGTTGCGCTGCGCGCGGACACCTTTTTGATGCGCCGTGACATTGACACAAGAAGGACTTTGGTCGAGGCAGCAGGGCTGGGAGGGGGTCCTCAAGCCTGGATTTCGTGACGGACGGTTCCATGTTGACGGGGACTCGCATATACGCGTCCCCCCGTGCATGTGTGAATCTGCGCACCACATCGAGGAACACCATACGACTGTCTGTTCCTTTGTCTGTGACGGCCGCCGTGTGTCCTCTTCGACAGGCTCCCCCGAGCCCGGCGTGGGAGGGGGCGGTACGGCTGGCGGGCGGTAAGGCAGGGCCCCAACAACTCCACCCTCTCAGGCCGCATCGAGGTCTTCCTCAGCGGCCAGTGGGGCACCGTCTGTGAAGGCTACTTTGTTGGGAGCTATGCGTTCGCACGAACGGTAGGTGCGCACGGCCATCAGCCCTTACTTGCCGCCTCCTGCTGCCTCCTGCTGCCTGCCGTCAGGGCACCGCTTTGGCGTACGTGAGTGCATCATGGACAGTGAATGTAGTGGGTGGCTCAACCAAGTTCGGGCAGGCCTGTGGCCTACTCCGTTTCCGCCACGTTGCCGGTAGTTGTACAACGGCCGTGATCAGCCTCCATCCTATATGGTGTGCGCGCGCAGGTATGCCGCCAGCTGGTTACAGTTACGGGTATCACCTCAAGTCTACCACCAGTACCTTCACCCAGCCGCCATCCGCGGATCGATGATATGGCTGCTGGGGGTGGCTGCAGCGGCACCGAGGCGTCGCTGCTGCAGTGCCGAAACATTACAATCAACCGCTGGGGTCTGGATACCTCGTACGGCGGTTATTGCTCCTCCGCATCGTCACGCGCCCTTGGGGCGTACTGCGCAGCAGGTACCAAACACGGTTGGGAGTGCGTGGACCCCCGGATTGGTTGCGGTCTTGGGGAGTGCGTGGACAGAAGGTACATAGTACGCGAGGATTAGTTTGCTGGAACCTGGAGGCCTCTGCCAGGCACGTCTACCTGCATGTTTCGTTCGAGCGATGGGTATTGCGGTAACTAAACCTAGCTAGCGCGCTCAGCCTTGCAGGCCGCGCTCAGTAGGCATTCACGTTTTCAGGCAGTGGTGCTGCCGCATACCGAAAGGAGAGGAAACGTTGCTCTTTCAGGCGTCCTTCCAGCGGGATAACTCCAGATTGCACAACACTGACTCCCGGCGCCACTGCGCCTGATAATGGCTGCAGCCCCTGAGTCGCCGGGCGCCCAGGATGGTGCGGTGCGCATCGTCAACGGCACAGTCGCGCTGCCCCCAGGCGTCGCTATTCTGGGCCGCGTTGACATCTACCGCGACGGGTTGTGGGTAAGGCTCTTCCTCGTTCCCTTGCTTGGCGGCTCCGATACCCAAACAGCACAAACACATCTAGCACGTATACTTGCAGCAGGCGTACACGATATCTTTGCTGGAATTGCGTCTGAGCTGAACTGACCGGATGTCTGGATGGCCGTTCCTGGTACCTATGTGCTGGAAACCTGCTGTTGACCACATACCTCGCCGCACCTCCCTCCCTGGGTGGACCATGGCCAAGGGGTTCTCTCGGCGGGGTGGGCCGGGTCCAGAGCAGGCAGCTGGTGAGAAACATATGGTTGTGTTGTGCACTCTGTGAGAGACATGTAGTTGGATGTGCTAACTCGCCTGCCAAGACCTGCGTTGGCGGCCTCAGACGCGTCTCCTCTGTCCTTGGCCACACTCCCCTCCCTCGTACTTCCCGGCTGGCTGGTGCACAGGGTTCCATCCGTATCAGCAACAACAGCGTCTACTTCCAGTCCCAGAACTGGGGCTGGCCTGAGGCAAAGGTGGTGTGCACGCAGCTGGGCTACGAGCACGGCTACCACCTGCCGGTAGCGAGCGGCTTCTACTCGGCGGGCACGGCGATGGTGTGGAAGAACGACGTGGTGTGTGCCGGCAACGAGACACGGCTGCTGGGCTGCTACACGAGGGTGTGGGGCGTGGACAACTACCAGCACGACGCGGATGCTGGCGCCGCGTGCTTCAACGGTATGCTCGATTGCGCGCCCGCATCATGGTACCAAGGGAGGGTCATTCGGGTTACGCGGCGCCGAGCAGCAAACGCGTAGATCGGCAGGTACAAGCGAGCGTCCGTCGCTTGATTCCTGGCCCGAACCGCGTGCCATCATCAACTCTCTTGTTTTGGTGTGGACCTTCGGCGCACAGCTGGCAAGTGGCAAATGCAAGCGCTCCGATTGGCCGACAAAGAAGGCCTACATTATTCAGTGCTCAACGCAATAAGCCTTGCACACTCAAGAAGCAACCTCGGCACGGTTGATAATAGAGCTTGACATGCAAACTGCTGCCATCTACTCGTCAACTCATCCGATCGCCACTGGCGGCGACGATTCGCCGGACCTGCCGCTTCACCATAGCGGACTGGGCGCTCCTGGCACTCCTGGGCACTCCTGCGGCTGGTGGGAGCTCTTGGCGCCTTGGCGCCTTGCGCCGGGGTGGGCGCGCTCGGCCGCGTGGAGGTCTACCACGACGGGCAGTGGGTGAGCGCAGCGAAAGCCTTCGTGCGGGGGGCCTGCGGGCGTTACGCATAGTGCATGTCCATCTCACTGCTGGGACGTACCGACCCTGCAGTTTTGAAATAGACGTGCAAGCGTGAACCGCCGGAAGTTGCGTGCAACCACTCAGCTAGACCAGTGCCCATAGTTCGCTACGTGGCTAGAAGCCGATAGCCGATCCGCTTTGCCAGTACCGGACATCGGAATGCATTTGCGGGCGGCCGCGGCGTGCACGCGGCGGACGTGCCGCTCACGGCTTACGTCCGCTTACCTGGATGCCTCTGCCCTCTGTGCACAATTACCGTCGTCACCTGCAGGGCGCCGTGATTCGTCCGTCGTCAAGCGAGCCTATCCAGTGGCCAGAGGCCAAGGTCATCTGCAGGCAGCTAGGGTTCGAGCACGGCTACCACGTGGCGGTACGTGTGTCCGGCAGTGCGGCACGCACCGTCGCCAAGTATAACTAGGGGCAAGCACTCCGTTCTCGATCAAGAGCTCTCCCTGCAGCACGTGTATAGGCGGTGACAAAACAGACAGTTTTGCAGTTTGCCATGTCAGCACATTCAGAACGAGGACTGACATGCCGGCCGCAGTGCCGCACGCGGAAGACCGTGCCGGCCAAGCAGCCTCAAGGGCACAGGGGCTTGAAAAATAAAGGCTGCACGATTCGGATCAGCGTGCAGAATCGCCAGCAGCTGGCCTCGGCCTCGGCCCGGTCACAAGTCGGGCCGAGATGGTGGCATGACATGGTTACCGAGGAGCGAACATGTAGCAGCAGGCGGGTCTTGGGTAGTAGAATGCAACTTGTGCTGATCAGTGCTTGCACGCCGTACTTAGCTGTGGTCTTTCGGTGATGCTGCTGCTCTCTCCTCGGCCGTCTACGTTTCCAGTCGACCCCGGACAAATTGCGTACGGGCCTTGTGCAGTTTGGAATCAGCATGTTTGCTCAAAGGCGGCCACGGGCTGTGTTCGTAACTACATGCAGTTGCGAAGATACTTGAAATGCGCGGAGGGCAGATTTGTGCACTTCTGCCGCCCTCTCCGTATTCCAATGTCCTACATGCCTTGCAGTCCAACTCGCGGCTCTTTAACACCACTGCGGCGGTGGATTGGTTGCGCAACGTGGCGTGCAACGGCAACGAGACGCGGCTTGTGGACTGCACGGCTGACAGATGGGGCATCGACCCCTACTTCCTGTATTCCGAACTACCCTGTAGCCGGGGCTGCATGCTTCAACGGTGCGTAGGAATGGGTAACGAATGGGCATCGTGCGCCTGCGGACGCGGAAAGCAGCGCCAAGTTGTGCGCACCTACATTGATGGGGTTAGCGCACAATTTCTACTGGCTCTGCCAACTGTGTGCAGGCAGCCTTGGCGGTGCTGCGGGGCTTCAGCCTGGCGATATCCGCCTGGTGCCGGGGGTCCCCAGCGACGGCAACCGAGGCACCCTCGTCCAGGTACACAGTGATGCCTGGCAGCGTCGTTGAATGCATGAGCTGGATGCCATCCTATCGCCGCCATGTGTGGCGGGACAATGCTTGTCGCAGACTTCGTTGCAGTTGCGGTAGTTGCGGGGCGCTCTGCCGTAGCGCTGCCGCCCACACGTGTCCAGCAGGTGTTCGCGTCTACTTCACCACGAACTGCATTAGTGATGGCACGGTCATGCTAGTAGGTACGCTAACCCTGGTGATATAGTTCCATTATGCGCTGTATCTTTGCGCCTGTATCTGTGGGCTCCTGCTGCAGCTGGACTGCGCTAGCTTCCTTCAGTCTACGGCTACGGCTGGAAGTGTACGGACGTATGGACGGAGCCATGTATGTGCACATGACTCTCCGCCTTTATGCTGTGCCCTTTTTGATAATGATAGTACTTCTATGACGGGCAGTGGGGCACCGTGTGCGCCAGCAACGGGCGCTGGCGCTGGGCCGAGGCAAACGTGGTATGCACTCAGCTGGGCTACGAACACGCAGAGGCGAGGTAAGGCCACCAGACGCTCCGGCAGGTCAGCGCACGTGCCCGGCAGCGGCAGGAGCAGGGACATGATGACCAAGAATCGGCCGTGCGTGCAACGGCCTTGAGCACGGGATTGATTGGATCTAGGCCAGCATGTACGGGGTATGAACGTATCTTGCTGCCAGACGTACGGTCACGTAATGGCCGGCAAGCACCAGGTGCTGCAGCAACCGAGGGATAGGGTGTGCAGGTAATCATGAAAAGGCGTGGCAGGTACGGACCCATGGGTCGCCGGCGCCGACCTTCAGCGGTCATTTGCACCCATACCTAAAGTTCACCCAACACGGTGTCAAGATCACCTTGTGAGCGGCCGCGTGATGGTAGAGCGCTGCGTTGCTGTCTGCCGCTACACATAGTGTGGTACGGTGTACGTGCGGTTTCAATGCTTGAAGCACGGCGACCGTACGACTTTGCACGTTGTGCATCGTATAGTATAGTACATTCACACGCGTACATGAATGCAAAGTATGTTTGCGGCGGGGGTCGCATCAAATCACGCGCATAAATGTTTTACGTATTGCACGCGCCTTTATGGTGTGCGCGTTTCGCCAACCCAAACTGTGGCACTGGAAGGGGGGCGGGCTAGGGTGGTGCCTGCAAAGGAAAAGGGGAAACGTTACGCTTGGGTCATACCCGCGTGTGTTAAGGGGCCAGAGGTGATGAGCCGTCAGCAGGGCTCTGCGGCTTTACAAATCCGCCTGGCACCATCCTTTTCCATGCTCTCGGTCATGGCGCCGGCATGTTCGGCTTGATCCGGCTACGGGCATGCTCCGCTCCGCCCACTCGCTCCGCCGGGTTGGCAGCATAGCCCCCGCCTCTAAGGGTGGTCAACTATGCCCAGGACGGCATTTCCCCCCGCAAGTAGAAAGTTGCAGGTTCAAGGATTTGAACTCGCAACCTCCCGATCCATAGCGATGTCACCAATGACATTAGCACTACGAGTCCCGCCAACTCGGACCTTTGGGGGGGGGGTGCCTGCAATGCTTGCAGCTGTGCCCGGACGTTCATCCTAAGCTCGTACCGGCATATGCACAATAGCCAAGTGTTATGTACACCACTTGGCCGCTAGGAGTAGCCAGGATGTAAGCGCTTTGCTTCAGGTGTGTTGAGCGCTGCGTGACATGCCCCTCACCTGAACTCTTTCAGGTTTCAGTCACTGCCTGCTGGCAGCGGGACCTACGGCTGGGTGACGTCCTCGCCAAGCTGTGGCGCCAACGCAACGCGTCTGGCAGACTGCGTCCAAAGATCTCAAATCGGAAGCTCGCGCTGCTACGATTACGGATACGCTGCTGTGTACTGCTTCAACGGTAAGTCGGCTCAATCATTTTACCCTCCTGTGCTGCTCGCGCACCAGGAGTGAATTGCGCTGCATACACCTCCCTGTCGATAGGCTGTCTGTATACCCTGTACGAATGGCTATCATCGCGTGCCCTTGCAAACACAAGTAAGGCAGCCCGTCGGGCTCTTTGGTGGTGCTGTCGTTCTATGTTCAAGTCGAGGGACGGATGGGATAGGAATGACATGGGAAAAGCGCTTGATGGCCTTTGCTCGGTAGGGCAAGCCGGGATGCTTCCATGAGGGGCATACATGACAAGCGCTGTGTGTGCCTTGACTCCCTGGCCAAGTTCGCCTCTGCACATGCAGACCGCTGAATGATCAAATGAGATCCCAGCGGCGCTGTTACACCACACGTGCAGCCCATGCTTGATGTGCGCAATAGAGAAGGCCATCCATCATGGTCGCTGATCCTCCTTCGTGACTCGTACAATCCATTGGCACGCCTCAACGCAGCTGTTGCTGGCTAGTCCTGTGCCGGCTATATATTGTTGTGCAGGGGGCAGCAGCATAATTTTGATGTCGTGCGACTGCCCTGCCATGCCCTGCGGCCCAGGTACCAAGGACCCTTCCGCCGCTGAGGGGGACCTGCGGCTCATCCCTGCAACCAACGACCCCTTAGCTCCTTGCCCAACGCCACCGCTGTCACCGGCCGGCTGGAGATATTCCATGACGGCCAATGTAAGCTGGCCGTTGTGTTTGTAAAGATACCGGCAGCAGATCAAACCTGCAGCACGCTCGTAGCTGTGTCGTCGGTAGCCGTTCAGTTGGTAAGACGACTTTCGCCTTGTCACTGCAATGGCCCTACCTCACCTGCCTATCGGTATGAGACTGCACACGGGTTACCAACCGGTGTGACAGGCCTTCGCGTAAGCTGTTGAACACACAATGTCGTGGCAACATTCCTTGCCAGTAGATTGCAAAAAAGGGGAAACGTTACGCTTGGGTCATACCCGTTGTTAAGGGGCCAGAGGTGATGAGCCGTCAGCAGGGCTCTGCGGGCTTTACAAATCCGCCTGGCACCATCCTTTTCCTTGCTCTCGGTCATGGCGCCGGCATGTTCGGCTTGATCCGGCTACGGGCATGCTCCGCTCCGCCCACTCGCTCCGCCTGGTTGGCAGCATAGCCCCCGCCTCTAAGGGTGGTCAACTATTGCCCAGGACGGCATTTCCCCCCGCAAGTAGAAAGTTGCAGGTTCAAGGATTTGAACTCGCAACCTCCCGATCCATAGCGATGTCACTAATGACATTTGCACTATGAGTCCCGGCCAACTCGGACCTTTTGGGGGCCAGTAGATTGCATCTCGGGATGCACCGGCGGCACCACATCCTGCGCGTATGGCGTGACTGTATCCGCACAGCTGGCGTGTGTCAAGTAGCTGCCAAGACACGTAGCGCGCCGTTCTGGCGTACGCGCTGTACCTGCTCGACATCCATGCATCCGTGCTGCAGGGGGTGCGTTCTACGCCTATAGCGGCTTCGGCAACAGCCAGGCGCTCATGGCGTGCAAGCAGATGGGCTACCTGCTTGGGGAGGTGCGACGCGGCGGCTTGCCGGTGGTGGTGTTGCCCTGTGCTTATAGCATGGCGCCATCATCATCATCAGCAGCAGCAGCGGCATTATCACCGGTCTCACAACGGGGGAAGCCGGGGTGCGGCTAGTGATCACGCATTTACCAGGACGTGAGCTGGTCGCAACATTGCACATGAAACAAGACATAACACAAGTGCCACAGATGTGAAAACTCCGCCACACAGAGCTAACGAGTTTACATATGCCGCGTTTGTACATCGTACACATGATACGATGCTGCTAAGCTGGCAGTGGCCATGGTGATGCGCGGGCGCTGCCTGAAACCAACACGTGCAGCAGACATGTTTGCTATGACACAATCCGCGTCTTTAACGTCACGGCCGGGCGAATCCGACCCCTGCCCGCATGCAGGTTTCCCGCACCTACGCGTCGTACTCCTACTATACGTACCAGGCGCCCACGCCCTGGCCCAAGCCGCAAGGGCCCGTGTGGCTGTCCAATATTGTGTGCGAGCCGGGCGCTCAACGCCTCATCGACTGCAAGCTGTTCTGGCAAGAATCCACACTGTACCAGTACAACCTATTCGACGAGACGGTGGGGCCCAACGACTGGAGTGGCAACGCCCACGGCGTCGATCTGGTGCTGACGTGCTCGCAAAAGGGTGAGGTAGTCACAGTGCCAACCCTGCTACTGCCACTCCTGTGTCGTGCAATAATGTGGTGCTGACGTGCTCGTAAAAGGGTGAGGGAGTCGCAGGCAGCGAGCGCGCTGCTTGTTCATGGGCACCCCGCATGCCGGCCGGCGCATGGTTTGAAGCGCAGTGCTCGGCTGCTGCGGCGGTGATGATGAATGCATGGGGGGCAAGGGCCGTACGCCGTCATGGGTGTACAGTATGCGGCGCCCCCTTAACACACGCGGGTTTGACCATGCGTAACAGTATTATTATCATTGTTATTATAATAATTATTGTTATTATTTTTATTTTGTTTATTATTGTTATTGTTGTTATTATTATTATTATTATTATCATTATTATTATTTTTTTTTTATTATTATTATTGTTATTTTTATTATTATTATGCGGCGTGCCGTGCGGTGTGTGGGGCACCGTACGCGAGGCCAACCCCATTTTGTGGTCACATGTGATGGGCGAGCTGTCTGATCATCATCACTGCACTTTTGCGTTTCATGGCTGCGGCATGCGCGCGCTTGCGGCGGCTTTGCTTGCTTTGGACATCGCCCTACTGCCGGGCTTTCCTGCTTTGCAACGCAGCATTTGTGTCGCCCCCGCCGCCAAGCCCGCGCCCGCCGCGCCCATCGCCGCCTCCACCCAGCCCCCCACCGCCGCCGCCCCCACCGCGCCCCCCTCCGCCCCCTCCGCGCCCGCCTAGCCCGCCGCCGCCACCAGCTCCGCCGTTCATTCCTCCTACCCTGGCGTCGTACTGGCTCAAGTGTGCCACGGGCGCCAACTGCCCGCCCGAGCGCCTGCTGCCAAATGGAGTGGTCTTTTACGTTGACATGAACCCAGCGCAAGCCCTGGAGTCATGTGCAAACCTCTGCGACGCCACGGCCGGCTGCAGCGCCTTCACGTTCAACGTCGAGCGCACCGAGTGCAGGATGTTTGACAGCGCGTGCCCCGGCAAGAGGACGGGCAGCTCGCTGGGCCAGCTGGCATGCACGTGCGGCCCTGTGGACGCACAGACGTTCGCTTACGTGCTCAACACAGGCTTCAGCCCTGGCACGTGTTCCAGCGCGCCTGCCGGCACGTGCCCCGCCACCCCGCCGCCTTGCCCACCGCCGCCATCACCGCCAACTCCGCCCAGCCCCTCGCCACTACCACCGAAGCCAAAACCACCGGCCCCGAACCCTGCGCCCGCGCCTCCAAGCCCAAAGCCACCGGTGCCAAACCCTCCGCCGCCAGGCCCTCCGAGCCCAACGCCTCCCGCGCCGCCCTCACCTCTGCCGCCGACCCCTACCCCAGCGCCGCTGAGCCCTAAGCCGCCGCTGCCCTCCCCGCCTCCCCCAAGCCCAGCACCTCCTCTGCCCAGCCCGAAGCCGCCATCCCCGCCGAGCCCCAGCTCCCCATCGCCACCATCTCCGCCGCCGAGGCCATCACCTAGCGCGTCGCCACCACCGCCGCCGAGTCCGTCTCCCAGCCCTCCTAAGCCACCCTCTCCTCCTCCGCCTAGCCCGCCCCCTCCCAAGCCGCCTCCGCCACCCCCGAAGCCCCCTCCATTGCCACCGAGCCCTTCACCGCCGCCCCTCCCACCATCGCCCCCACCACGGCCGCCACCCCGACCGCCGCCCGTGTGCCCAGCGGTGCGTGCAGCCCGAGCCGCTGCAAGCTGCTTCACTGTGGGAATGCACCAACACCAATCCTTCCGCTGCGGGGGGCCCCCCAAAGGTCCAAGTTGCCGAGGTTCATACTGTTAGTGTGATGGGTGACATCGCTACAGATGGGAGGATTGCGGGTTCGAGTCTTCAAACCTGCACGTTTCTGCCTGCGGGGAACAATGCCGACCTGGGCATAGTTGACCACCTTTTGAGGTGGGGGCTATGCTGCCAACAGGCAGAGCAAGTCAACGGAGCGGAGCCTGTCCGTAGCCGAAAACATGCCGACGCCATGACCGAGAGAGCAGGGAAACGGTCGGTGCTAGGCAGAACTGCAAAACCGCAGAGCCGTGCTGACGGCCCCTCTGGCCCCTGAACACACACGCGTATGACCCGTAAGCGAACGGTTCCCTTTTTTTCCCACTGCGTGGTTAGCGGGTGTAGGTTGGGTCTCATGATCGTCAGTACCCAGTCAGGCGCACCCTCCAATCTCACTATAGCGACGTCCGGCTGGTGTGCAGGGGCCAGGGTGCGTGGTGAGGTGTTTTCACGGTTTTTGTACTGCTCATGCTGACGCCCTTGCAAGCGCAGGACGGGCGCTGCTCCGGCAACGGCACCTGCAGCTTTGGCGTGTGCCAGTGCTACTCGGGGTACACCGGCATGCTGTGCGATGTGGTGGTGCCGCCGCCACCAAAGATCGAGAGCGTTGGGGGCGGAATAGCGCGCGGCGCTATCGTCCGCCTCTTGGAGGGGAGCTTCTTCAGCACACCGGCAGCGGTGTTGAAGAATACGTCAGGTGCGCACGCATCAGCCCCCAAAGGCGTCAGCGCGCACACCACGCCACGCCGCGACCACTGCCTTGCACCCTGCCCCCTGCCCCCGCTGCCGCGCGCCGCTTGGGGTGGTGAGCTGGAATATAGGTATCAGTCGGTGTACCGGCGCAGGCCTGCTCCGTTTTGCGCCGGCGTGCTACGGGGGGGGGGGGGACAGTTCCCAAGTTATGCCTGGCTTACACTGGTTGGGCCTGGCCAGCGTGTGCCATGCACTAGTCCACACCATCAATACGGCAACCAACACTAATGAGCGGCACTTGTGTCTGCCCTGGATTGTTGGCCTTTGCCACAAAATCGCATTCGTCGGGCGCAGGCCCCGGCCCTTACTCATGGAGCTTCTGGTCCTTCCCCAGCCTTTCCGGCAAGCTGCTGCTCAATGCAAACACAGGAGCCATTTCGTGGGTGGGAGCGGTGACCGTGCCCAGCCAGGGATCGTCCGTGCAGGTACGTAGGCGCATGGGCGCATGCATGCACTGCACTGCCGGCAGCATATTCAAACACATGCATCCTGATGGTTACAAGTGCAGACCCATTTCAGTACCCAAACGATGAGAACACCGCGGCGTGCGCAACATATCTGCAGTCTCTGGAATGAAACTTGCCAAGCATCTGCCTCGCGCTTTGGTGTCTTGATGTTGCATAGGAGACAGGATCACCCTGCTCCCATGCAGCCAAGTAATGCTTCAAGTTCCGTACTGCCGAAACGCAACCTGCGCAGCTAAACGTCGCTTCGTTCGTGCGCGCTCCATTCATACAGACGCAGCTGACGGTGAGCACGCCATACGGCTTCGACAGCTGGGACTTCGTGCTGCGGATCGATCCCAGCTACAACGCCACCGCCACCATCGTGGGCACGACCAGCGCCGCGGACGACCTGGGGCTTTTTACGCCACAAGGCAATGTGCAGGCTGTGCGTTTCTTCAGGTGTGTGGTACGCAGGTCTTCAGGTGTGTGGTACGCAGTCTTCAGGTGTGCGATACGCAGGCACGGCAGGAGAAGCACCCGTCAGGCCTTGCATCAGATTACTGCAGCGTGTATCTTGTTTATAGCATGGTATGTTTTGGTTGTCCGCTTACTCGCGCTGGTCCCTGGACTACCATCCATCCTTCGCCTCGTTTTGCTTGCCGCAAAGCAATGATCAAGTCATTGAAGTCAGAGGTTCAGCCAGGGTGCACAGTGTTTGGTACTGGCGCCATGCAGCCAGGAACAAAGTACAGGCAGGTACGGCAGCCTTTTGCCGTGCAACGCTCAACAGTCACCTTTATACGTTTGTGGCTGGATCTGGCCCGTAGGCCGGGATCGCGGGTCTTACTTAAAGGGCAAGTAATCACTGCCAACACAAGCAGCATCAGCCCCGCCAACAAACGAGTGACGCTCGCTGTCGTCTCGGCTACCGGAGGAAGCACGGCCCAGCTGCTGACCGTTTTCAGCGGTGCCAACGGAACCTTCAACACATCTTATGATGTTCCCATCACGGCCGCAGGGTAAGTACCCTACCTGCTCATACCATCCTTGCTGACGAATGAGTTTGTTCCTGTCATGCGATGGGGCACCATTGGAGTACCCTCTATATTCCTCCATGTGCGCACAGCAATAGCCAGCAGCAGCAGTACCGTTGACCAGGCGTTTGCACATTCTGTGTGTTTTGTGGCTTCCCTGTGTCAGCATACACATTCTTTTCGAAGGACTGGCCAGGACAGGCGTAATGCTGCACGTACGTGGAGTCCTCATGCAGGGATCCAACTTGCCAGGGCAAACCACTAGTTGAAAAGGGGAAACGTTACGCTTGGGTCATATCCGCGTGTGTTAAGGGGCCAGAGGTGATGAACCATCAGCAGGGCTCTGCGGCTAGCACTATCCTTTTCCATGCTCTCGGTCATGGCGCCAGCATGTTCGGCTTTTCCGGCTACAGGCATGCTCCGCTCCGCCTACTCGCTCCGCCTACTCGCTCCGCCTGGTTGGCAGCATCGCCCGCGCCTCAAAGGGTGGTCAACTATACCCAGGACGGCATTTCCCCCCTCAAGCGGAAAGCTGCAGGCTCAAAGATTCGAATTCGCAACCTCGCGATCCATAGCGATGTCACCAATGACATTAGCGCTATGAGTCCTGGCCGACTCGGACCTGGGCGGACTAGTTGAACTCACCTGCATGTACCGTGCGCTGAACCTTGCTGTCCACTGCAGGCGCTACATTGTGTACGCGCTCCATCCATCTCAGCCGGTCCCCTCGCGGTCGTCGCCTGCGGCAGCAAACTCGAGCTTCACCGTGCCCGCTATCCAGGTGCGTGAACGTCAGTAAGCACACGAGTACGCAGATGTAAGCAGGGCCAGACTTCAACTCCTGCGTATGTATGCTCTATGGTCACGCTCGTAGCCTCTGGCCTTCTAAACACTAAGTACCTCGACGCCTTGCTTTCCGCCCTCCGCGCAGGTTACGGTTTCGCGGGCAACTGCTGGGCTTGATGCGTCTTCTCAGATACCGGTGCTGCTGCTCCCGCTCAACACCAGCACATCGCTGTCGCCGCTGGCTCTGCTGCGCAACGCGGGTGAAGGGCGGCTAACGAACCTAACAGTGCAGGTAATGAAGATGCAGACCCTAGGATACATGATACATGATACATGATTTCGAACTGTAAGAATGCAGGTCGTGTGCAAGGGTGGATAGCCTGTATTTCCCCCTTGAACATGCTGCGATTGTCGTTGCCCGGTCCCTGCACCAGCAGGTTTGGTTCTTGCGGCCTGCAGCATATGCACGCAGGCTTACGCATGTTCCTCCCATCCACCATGCCCTATAGATTACGGCCATCGTTCCCAGCAACCCGGCAACAGGCAATGCCTCAGCGATCGCCTCGGTGACCACCCGGCTCTCCTCCGCGACCTTGGAGCCTTCTGCTGGACTGGACCCTGTGCCCACCAGTGCCACGGCGTCACTGCTAGTCAACGTGTCTGCCGTGGGGCTTACGGCGGGGTCTACCATTGAGGTGACCTTCCGCATCAGCAGCTCTGAGGGCATCACAGCGACACTAATGCTGGACGTGGTCCTCGTGCTGGGCACCCCTGTGCTGACTGCCGCGCCGGCAGAGCTCAAGGTGAGGGAGACCTTAATAGCTGGTCGGCTGGAACGCGCTTGGCCGCCCACCTGCACAGACGTGACTTTCGGTTGCGGCGTCCGCCGGCAGGGACGGTTGACGCGGTCAGCTGCACACAGCCTGACGTAAGGCGCACTACACGGGGTCCCGCCAAGTTCAGCCTACACAACTTGCTGACCTTTACATCGTTGCCTGCCTACTGCAGGGTGCGATCGGCCCTGGTAAGCAGCTCCCATTCACCATCACCATCTCCAACTCAGGCACCGAGCGGTGGGGCCCCGTGTCACTCCCGATGCCACCTGCAAGCTCCGGCCTGACGTGGCTCACGCCATCACCGCTGCCGGCGCTACTGCCCGGCGCCTCGCTGCAAGTAGACCTGCGCTTCTATATGGGTAAGCGACGCGGCCTTTTGGGGAGCCTTCAGATGGCTGTCTGCATGTAGAGCACCCGATCTCAGGCGTCACGCATGTCAGGCATGTCTCGTCATCCGCTACTTCGGAGTAAGATGCCATTTCCCTGGACGACGATCCCCCCAAAGGTCCGAGTTGGCCGGGACTCATAGTGCTAATGTCATTGGTGACATCGCTATGGATCGGGAGGTTGCGAGTTCAAATCCTTGAACCTGCAACTTTCTACGTGCGGGGGGAAATGCCGTCCTGGGCATAGCTGACCACCCATAGAGGCGGGGGCTATGCTGCCAACCAGGCGGAGCGAGTGGGCGGAGCGGAGCATGCCCGTAGCCGGATCAAGCCGAACATGCCGGCGCCATGACCGAGAGCATGGAAAAGGATGGTGCCAGGCGGATTTGTAAAGCCGCAGAGCCCTGCTGACGGCTCATCACCTCTGGCCCCTTAACACACGCGGGTATGACCCAAGCGTAACGTTTCCCCTTTTTTCCCTGGACGACGCTGTTCCATCGTCGTGCAGACCCCGCCACCGCCTTGGGCGTCACGCTGTCCGGCTCCATCACTCTGGTCGACCCGCGCACCGGCAAACAGCTCCTGCTGCCGTATCGATTCCAGGCCCTGGCCGCGGCCTTCGGCTCGCTCACTGTCGACGTGATTGACGAGTAAGAGGGGACCGGCCGTTGAGCCTGCCTCCTCAACGCCGTGATGCCCTTCGATTTGTGGTGGAAGTGCAGCATACCGTATGGTGCACAGCGCCTGCTGCTAGGGACCTGCGCTCAGGCACGGGGCAGGGGCACTAATGCATTGCACGGACACTGTGCTGCTTGTTAAGGAGATACAACGGACCGGGTGCAGGCCTGGCAAAGCTCGAGACTCAGTACGCCGCACTACACTTCCACCCTTGCCCCGCGGCCGTGTAGGTACACAACGTACGCCCAGGGCCAGCCCCACGTTGCAAACGCCACTGTGCGAATAACGCCGGCTAGTGGTCAGGGCCAGCCAAGTGATGGCGTCGTGCTCAGAACGGTGAGGAAAGCGCATGCCGTTATTGCCATGTGTCTGTAGCGCATTCCGTGTAATCATAAGTGGCGTTTCCTCACCTAGATCCCTTACCAACATCCCGTACCTAAACCGACCCCGTAGGCCGTGAAAGAGAGCGTGGCCTCAGGCGTTGGCGTCCGCACAACTTCTGCGCACACGTTGCTTGAAGGTCCTCACCGTCTGAGCCCTCCCATTTATTTGCGCACCTACCACGCGCGTTGTCCTTGGTGCTGCCTGTACAGACCGGGCCGGACGGGACGATCACGTTCCAGAACCTTACGGCCGGCCAGTGGCTCGTGGAGGCCAGCTCGCCAGACCACAATCCACGAACAGCCAATGCAATTGTCGCCGCAGAAGGTACGGGCAAGGGCAAGATTACCAAGCGCTCATCAACAGGCAGTATGCACGCAAACACGCAACCTGTTGGAAACAGGAAACACGCAACCTGTTGCAGAAATGTCGAGCAACTTGAGAAGGCATTGTTGTTGTTAAAGTAGCCGTTGGCCCCCTGTGGCCCCCTATGAACACAAAGACAATTCCATGCTCCGTTTCTGTTTGCCTGCAGACAATTACGTGCGGGTGTTCATCGGGCGCCAGGCTGTGCGCGTGTCCTTCACAGTCACTCCAACGGTGTTCAAGGAAGAGAACATCATCAATGTCAATTTTGTCTACTCCACCTATGTAAGCTGTTTGTGCGTGCTCGCCGACCTGGCCGACCCTTAACTGAAATAAACAGTTTTGGGAAGAGGTTTGGTTGTCGGATGCGGGGGCTGGACCGGGCGCGGGGCGGCACTGCTTTACCGGCATGGGACGCCCCACACACACTGCTGACTTCTGTTTGTGGGCCGCTGGACAAAGCTAGGCACGCAGTCCCGAGTGTTGCGGGGCATAAAGCAATGGTTCTGGCACCCTGAGCAAGTGTGCACGGCATACCAGCTCGAATGACATCATATTGTGTGCGGCGGGTACGGCCTTCGAGCGGGTTGCGCGTTGGTTTGACAACTACAGGTTCCAATGCCGGTCATTGTGCTTGATCCGCCACTGGTGTTGTACGAGACCATCGTTCGGGACGGTGTGGTCAACCTGACCGTCCGAAATACGGGGCTGGTCCAAGCGACGGACGCCGTCCTCAAGCTACCGTCACCTGCCGACGACACGGTAAGCTTGTGGTCCAGCGCCCAGGAGGCGCTGGCGGGCCTTCCAACTTCTGGCAGCACACACGTACACCCAACGGCAACGTGCCTAGTACAGAGCCTGCCGGTGTTGCTGTGTGAACGGAACATGGCCAACAACACCGGCCAACACTTGCAGTGCGCATGGTACCTCATGCACGGCAGTAGTGACCCTTTTGCGCGGGCACCGTCTCGCGCTGACCTCCGCACCAGCTAGGCCTGGCTGCAGGAGAAAGCGACCATCGTTCAATAGCTCTTAGTAGACACGTATGCCTGGACGCCATGGCTGTTGTAGCTTGTTGCGCCCGACCGAGCAGCACGCACCGGGCACCGCGCGTTGATGGCCATCACCCCTCAGCCGTCCAAACGTCTGCTACTGGTCCGTATGATTCCGTCGCAGCCTGCGCTGCCAGCAGAGGCCTAGCCATGCCCATGCCCCTTGCATTTGCAGCTAGTGCTCTGGTCGCTTCTCCGGTACTACTGGTTCAACGGCTCGTCCATGGAGAACCGGCAGATGTGGAGGGGTGCGCTATGTGAAGTGGTACAGGCACTTCGCGTGCACCCTAATGCATTGTACAGGGTGGCTCTGGGGTGGAAGTAAGGTTGATGATGCGCGCCGCACCTCATTGACGTGTCCTTGCTGCATTTGTATTACCCCGAGTTGAGAGTTGGCTGCATAATCACAGCCGCTTGCGCTGCCAACGCGCCTGCCGGTCACGGCCGAATGCGTAATGCAGTGGCGCTTTGCTCGATTGTGTGCAGCCCCTACGGTGGAAGAGCGCAACGACGGTGGCAAGACCATCAACATCGGCGTGCTTCCAGCCGACACCTCCCTGGTCCTGACGATGGCAGTGGCGGCGACGCCTGAGGGTTTGGCACTCTTTGGACAGGGCGGTGCCAGTGCGGTACAGCCGCTTGGCCTACACAGGCGTCGGTGCGTGCGGGCTGCTAACATTGCGGAACACGGCGCGTTGAGTTGCTAATCCTGCACTGCTTACCCAAACACATGGGGAGAGCCTCAGTTGCCTGGAAAGAGGCAGATCCTATTTGCTGTACTGGCATATGTTGGCCATGATGATGATAACAATGATAATGATAATAATGATAGAAATAAGTAATTACAGTAATAATGATATTGTTGTAAACTATATCATTATAAAAATGATGTTGTTGTTGTTATCAATAGACGTGCCAGAAATCTCTCGACCCCTACGGGAATCGAACCCGAGGCCTCTCGCATGCCAGCCACCTCCACGAACTTATGTCGTGGCAAGGCCTCGTCCAGTTTTTCTTTCCACTGGCGGGAGATGTATGTCGGTCATTTGTTGATGGCTCCAAGGGCACTGCACATTACCGCCTCATCCACATACCGCTCATCATGAACTGGGCGGTACGTCCCAACGTATCAATCCATGTTTTTGCTGCTGCCTTCTCAGGCAAGCATTGCGGCATGTAGCCTTTTTCCGGTACCTTTAGCGCTACGCACCTTCAATTCCTGCCCGATGCTGCCATCGCTGTGTGCCATCAGGTTGCCGTGTGAACGCTTTATCAACCATTGCTGATGTTTCACCTCTTGGGTCAATCTTGGTCAATGCACTTCTTTATGTCTCTGCTGGCCTTTAAACTGTACGCAGGCTAATGTCTTCTGGTAACTGCATCGTCCCTGATGAACAGATCAGCATCGACTACACCGACCCTTGTGATCCGCTCGTTGTCCGCACAATCAAGACGCTCGTATCCACTCTAGTCGAGGCAACGGTTGAAGCAGCCATTTCAGTAGCTGCTGCAGCAATCTGCATCTGCAGCCTCCTGCCGGGCGGCTGCCAGTCGCCTGCGCCACCCGACCCAGTCCGCCCTACCGTAACCTGCTATTATAACCCCATCATTGGCTCTTCGTGTGGTGGCGGCGGCGGTGGCGGTGGCGGTGGAGGAATCACAGGTAGGGTAGCGAGCTGGGCACCGCCATACACAGCACCGCCAGGTATATTCCTTGCCATGCTTGGATCTTATGATGCGCAGGTACGTGTATGCGCATCAGCTGTCACTAAGAAGTGGGCCAACCGTAGCTCTCTGGACACGTACAGCGATAGCTTTGTCTTTGCTGCCCCGCCCGTGCTCTTTGCCACTGAATGCGTGTACCGCTGGGTCGCGCCCCTCAAGGTTATAGTGTGCTGCTGATCGGCGCCATTTCTGCAGGTGGCATTGAGGACCCTGGCCCGCCGCCAATCACCTGCGTGGGCAGCAACATCTGCCTCGAAGGCACCGCCAGCTCGTTGTGGTGCGTCGTTAAGGACAAGTTCCCGTGGACGAAAAGAATCTCCTCGGCACTGAAAAAGCTGAACGAACTCAAGTAGGTGTCAACGGTGTACAGTACGATCTATCAAGCGGGTGTGACATCCGTTGACAGCACGGTGATTAGCCCTTGAACTCGGTTACCTGCTGCCCTGTGGCCCGGTACGACGCGGCCTTCGCCTGGCAGGCAGTGTCGTGAGCAGGAGCACACCGCTGGCCGTCGCCCACCATGGGGTGCGTTCTGTGCATGGTGGGGCGGACACCGGTTTCGCCTGAGCATTTACTTCACTTGTGGTGTTTGGGTTTGGATCCGGCTGTGACGGGGGGTGACCCAGAGGCCGACGCACGGTTCCGGCCATCACATTAGTCCTGATGTGTATGGCTTTTGCCAAGACATATGATCGCACGTATCGCCAACTGTGACTGGCACCCTCTGGGTGGTCTCGCAGATTTGCCAATGCATTGCGTGCATAAGCACTTGGACACCATGGGATACGACCCTGGGATACGACCCTTAATTGACAGAGGATCTTGGCTTTCTTTTGCTGCAACCTTATGTAGTGGTACGTCGCCAATACCGCCACACATTGCGTCTCACCACCTTTGTCATGTTGCGACAGAACTGTAATAAACGGCATTCGAGATGTCGCCAACGCAATCACCGGGATTGGAGGCTATCTTGACCATCCAGACGCCAGCACCGCTGGTACGGCGCTTTCTACCGTGACCACTGTTCTTCCCGTCACCAATCCAGTCGGTGGTTGGGTCCTCGGCCAGGTCGTACATCAGATAGAGCCAAGCTTAGGAGCCGACGAGGCAACTGACATCATCCTCAACCACGGCGGAGGCGGTGACCGGCGGCGGCGCCAGCTGCTGCAGAGCCCTTTACCGCTGCTTCAGAGCTCATTTGATGACGGGCTACGTGACGTCCTAGGCGGTCGTTTTGGAACGGGCTCCATGAGGACCCTGCTTGAAAGCTCGGTAAGCTCGTCAACAACGTTAAAGGGCCCTCAAGGCATTGTTTCACGTACTATTCCACGGGACTGCGTGCTAGGCGGTCTTTCCGCATGGCTACAACCAAGCTAGCCAGTAAACCTGCGTTTTGCTGTCCCACAATTCCACTGCCACGGCGTCTGACGCCGCAGGCCTACCCCATCATGTGCTGCTAATAGCTAATAGCACATCGGCTGTCGAAAAAAATGTGAAGCTGCAAACCCACGGCCGCAATACCTGGGGCTGCAAGCCTCTGGTCCCATTCGAATGTACGGTGCCCGTGGATGCGACGATGCGCGCGGTTCGCGCCACTCGGCTAACTGGCTGGCGAACTTGCGCGTAGTTTCAGAGCACATCCTTTAATAAGCCATCAGCTGGTACGCACCAGGAATCCCGCGTTTGGGGAGTTCGACTGCCCTGTCCAGGGCGCACCGTCCTTGCCAACCGGGCAGCAACCAAGGAGCGCCTTGTCTAGTATCCCGGGGTCGATTCTTTACAGACACGGGTGGGGAGACAGCAAGGCTAGGGGCGAGACGACCACAGGCCCGTCCAGACGTGTGATCTGTGGACACCAATTCGGCATTGGTAATGTCCTGTAACGGCCGGCGCCTAGGACCCACATGCTTTCCGATCCTTCAACCAAACCTTGGTTGCTCCGAGCGCGCTTCAAGTTGTTATGCCGCTACAACTGACCAACTCTCGGCAATAGAGCTCCCTCCCTACCTGGTTGATATGCATAGTCAAATAGACAGGCAGTGTTTACCTGATTTTGGATCGTAACAGCATGGTGTCTATGAACGTGACGTGCCATATGCAGGTGCAAGGTAGCAAGCCCACGATCGAGCCGTCCTGCTTCAAGTCGGTCATCGACAAGTGCTTCAAGTCTGGCCCCGCGTTCACATCTGCCATCAGTCAGGCGTCAAAGGCCATGAGGAGCGCCAGGAGCGTGTCGAACGCGGGACGACGCCTATTGCAGAACGGTATATTGTACTGGTCTTCTTCTAAATACTGTACTGGTTTCCCACGTATGCTGCCTCCCTCGTAGCATGCTCCTTCATTCATCAGTCGTAGAGGACTTGCGTGCGTGACCTGCCTGCGTGATGATAACACTGCCTGCTGACTGTGGCTACTGGTACGGGCGAACATAGTTTAGGCAAATGCCTCAGTGCTAAAGGCGTCAATGATCATCATCATCATCATCATCATCATCATCATCATCATCATCATCATCATCATCATCATCATCATCATCATGTGCGCATATGTGGCTTTAGTGGCTTCAGCACGCATGCGGGCCACGGTCGCTTGCATGCACAGGACCGGCCACGGTGTTGGTGCATTACGCTCGCTCTCGCGTGCTTGCCGGCTTGACAGATCGGCCTTGGGCGGCCGCGGTACCGATCAGCGACCTTATCAAATCTCCGCAACAGCAGGCCATGACGTGGTGGTTCACCGCCACGATGCAGTACTACACTGCGAGCTTGATCTACTACGGGCCGGGGTTTGAAGACACATGGCTTGCAGGTAACCCGCCTCGCTGTGGTTGAAAGCTTACGAGCAGAAGATGGGTAGTCACAGGACGTGTTCAGATCGTTAATGAATAGCCGAACAGCACTTTGTGTTACACACGATGCGCAGGCTCCCATACCAATCTTCTATCATGTTAAAATGCGGCGTTCCAGTCGAATGCTTAGAAACGCCTTGTGCAATGTCGGCACAGCATTATTGAGTGTCCTGGATGTTGCTTACGGCGTAGCAGTGGTGCCCAGAGGAACCGCTAGAACCACCGCAGCACGCGCCGACCAGAACTGACTGTAATGCATATGCCCTTGATTGATCCCTGTAAGGCAGACAACCTTACGCTATGCTATAGGCCGCTACGAGACACGAACCAGAAAGGTTTCTGAGGGGCACAGCAGCACGATTGCCTGTCTCGGCCTGCTTGGGCCACTAGGTTGCCGGGCCGTGGAACGCAATGAAGCCGCGAGCCCAGTTCCCAATCAATCACTTCAAAGGCGCAGTGACCGTGTCATACGGGCCCCCACACAGTATCCAACGGTTCGGTCGCTGCACTGCCAACTGCACGGCCGCCGTTACCTGTACACGGCTGCCTGGCCGTTCCAGACGTACATGGATTGATAGCATGATTCTGCTTGATTTGAGACCTCGCCAACAATGGCACAGCAAAGCAACCAAATAGGAGCATGTACGTGCAACCTATGCTCTTGTGCTTATTGCAGTTTCTGATGATCCCAGCTATTGGAACCAATCCTCCATATGGGATGCTGCGTTCCGTAACGCCACCGCGGACGCGAGCCCCGGCGGTACGGCCGTCACGCCAGCGGAGGAGGCGATCCTGACGGCGCTGGACCTGCAGCTCTTCCTCGATCCAGCTACAAGAAGAACCTTCATCCGCAGGCATGCAGAGCAAGGATTTGTCTAGTCGCTGTATCGTAGGCGATGGAATACAAGTGATGTACCCAGCCTGTACCCTTGCTTTTGCGGAAACGCTCTGGAAGTGCGTGCATGCTGCTTTGCAGAGATCAGCGGTAGTAGGTTCGTTGCATGGGGGCAGAGGGCCGCTTGCGATTGCAGGTGGTCTAAGCGTTTTGAATAGCCGTGCGCGTCATGAACGGTTCTCTCTCCGCGTGCTGGTGCATTGTGCGACGGCGCGGAATTGTAGTTTGTAACAGGACACCCTGCCTAGTGGTTTACCCGCCTAAGCTCAGACCTATGGCACAACCCATACCGGATAATCCTTTTTCCGTTAAAAGTTGGGTTTGAAAGCCTCACACTAGCTTTGGCATACGTCCACAAGTCGCGGGTTTGATCCCTACCGGGCGGGGACAGTTGTTCATTCACGTACGGTAATGTGGAATAGGGTTTCTCCTCGAAGGGACGACTCTTACAGACCACCCTGCTACCTAATGCTTTACGCGTCTAGCCGTCTGTAGAAAATGGGGGCTGTGTAAAGGCCGCGTAAACGCGGTGCCGGAAATGAATCCGCGTATTGCCGCGTGTACACGGCATCGCCTTCAGCCGTGTTTACGCGGTGATCGCCGCGTATAAGCGGTCCGTTTCGCGTATACACGGCACCGCGTATACGCGGGATACGCGGCAAATACGCGGTACCGTCTATGTGCCGCGTATACGCCGTGCCGCGTAAAAAACGCGGCGCTTTTCGCGTATATGCAAACCCCATTATTTACAGACGCGTCTGTAAAAAATGGGGGCTGTGTAAAGGCCGCGTAAACGCGGTGCCGGAAATGAATCCGCGTATTGCCGCGTATACACGGCATCGCCTTCGGCCGTGTATACGCGGTAATCGCCGCGTATAAGCGGTCCGTTTCGCGTATACGCGGCACCGTCTTTACGCGGGATACGCGGTAAATACGCGGCACCGTCTATATGCCGCGTATACGCCGTAGCGCGTAAATACGCGGCGTTTTTCGCGTATAAGCAAACCCCATTTTTTACAGACGCGTCTGTTAAAAACGGGGGCTGTGTAAAGGCCGCGTAAACGCGGTGTCGGAAATGAATCCGCGTATTGCCGCGTATACACGGCATCGCCTTCAGCCGCGTATACGCGGTGATCGCCGCGTATAAGCGGTCCGTTTCGCGTAAACGCGGCACCGCGTATACGCGGGATACGCGGCAAATACGCGGCTCCGTCTATATGCCGCGTGCACACCGTGCCGCGTACATACGCGGCGTTTTTCGCGTATACGCAAACCCCATTTTTTACAGACGTGAGGCCAGGCCTATGGCATAAACCATTTTGTTCGGCTGCTTGCGCTGCTGTTTTCTGCGCGGGTTCGGGCGTGGCAGTCAGGCTTTCTGTTTCGTCGTCGTCGGTTGTTGCTGTGTAACAGGCAGGCTTCCGTTTTTGCAGCTGTCTCTTTCCGGGTGGGCGGGTTCTTTTGCACAGGACCCAAAAGATTGGGAAGCCCATACCATTTAACCATGTTCACCTTAACAAGGTTGTACTGCTGCATGTAGAGTGCGTAGGACGATACCGCCGAGCAGCTGGCGCGAGCACGCTTATCTTCTCTCCCGCACATGGAGGCCGTTACCCTGCTGCCTATCCGGTGCAGGTGGAACAATGGCCTGCTGCTGCCGCCCGACGCAACGTCCTGGGATGTGGTCAACACCACCAACGTGCGTGCCGCTGCCGAGTTGTACGCGTCGTGGATTACGCAAGTAATGCTCGCCGTCGATCTGGGCTACGCGGGCACCGCCCACGCACTGTACTCTTCCATTGAAGCGGTTGTAGCGGAGAACGTCCAGGTGAGCCCTGGGCAGCCCAACACTACACATAGCCGATTTCGTGTAGCTTTGCATGACGCTGTAAGTATGTTCGTGCAATTGAGGGCAGTGCTGCAACAAGTGGCCCATGCGTCCAAGCTCCGTCCATTCTTGCGTGCGTGCAGGTACCAGGCACATGTGCCCGTGTCGTCGTGCGCGTGACGCAACGCCTGGTTCTGACGCGTCAGGTGAGCAGCATGGCCATGGCCCTGGTAGCTTGCTTGAGTGGCTTCGCTGTCAGAGAAAGGCAGTTTTGCCTGACGGCAACGCCCTGACCTCATGCCCGCCTGCCCCGTGCATTGTCCTGTCGAATGCCAACATCCTTGCTGGGTTGTCTACCGGTTGGAGGCGTTTGAGAGCCATTCATGTCTGTTTGCAGTGGTTACGCTACCGCTAGATGCTACTACTATCTTGTCTGGTGACAGTTGCATACCGCTACAGTGTGTAACAGGCAAACTCTGTCCATCGGAGAATATGCCGTTAGAGCATAAGTGCCGTTGCAACGGTCCTCGGACATGCGCAATACACCTTTTCCCCACAGTGCCGTGCACTTAGGATATATATGGCGTGCTACACAGTGCTGCAATTCAATGTAGGCGCTACACGTGCAGGCTTCTCGGAACCTGCAGAAGCACGTAGTACAGCTCAACACAAGCAAGCCTGCCCAACGTGGGCATGCCCCGTCGATCAGCTCTGGCGCCGCTGCCGCGGTTGCAGGCTTCCGCGCGGCCCTGTCCCTCACCAACGACCTGAGCACGCCGTTGGAGAACGTCACCATCAGCCTGGTGGTGACAGACGTCACGGGCGTCGACGTGACAAGCAAGTTTGCAATCGGCGACATACAGGTCGGTGGGCCGTGCACTCACTCTAATGCATGACGTCAGCCATACGATGTATCTGCTGAACCCGCCCCAAACGATACACATTGCACAGCGCTGGGTGTTGCATCATCACAGCCAGTATACCGGTTTTTGCAATGGTCCAACATAAGCCGCCGTATTGGTTGTTGCCCGTGTGTGCAGCTGTCGGGCTGGGGTAATGTCAGCTCCTCCAACTCGACCTCCGGCCTCAGCCTGGTGGCTTCGGGCGTCGCTAGCACCTCTTGGCTGATGGCGCCGCCGCGCGACGCTGCCGCGCAGACAGAACGGTCCAATACTATGTCGGTGGCACCATTGTGTGAGTGCAAGGAGACGTCCAGGATCCGTTAACTTCCAGTAACTTCGCAGGTTATTGCGACACTCTGACACCGTCAGTTGAGCTGCCAATTCAAGGATAACCCTTGCAAGGACCATCCCGCACGTGCCAACGGCTCCACGTTCAACATACAACCCCACAGCACGCACCATCTACTCCGTTGGCGCTGTAGGCTTGGCTAGTGTGCAACCACTATGACTCATAGGCCTCGTTAGAATGGTCCTGCTGAGGCGTTCCTTGCCTCGGCCATCGGGCCCGATAACCCCTTGAATTCTGCAGCTACATATCTAACGGCCTTGAGGACACGGTGTACTTGGAGGCAAGACATCATCACCGTCTACCCGGACCCCAAGCTCGTCATCACGTACTACCTAGACCGCTGGGTGCAGGTAAGGATTCAGTGGCTGGGCCGGGCCGGCCACTCACTCACTCACGCGGCAGGTAGACCCTCACAGCGTCCGTACCGACCAAGCCTGGACACGCCCAGGTGACCGTGCCTCATGTTTCCTTCTCTCTGGTATTAGGCATAAAGCTTGACGCAGCTGGCATGCACACGTGTTGCCAACTGCAAGCAGCTGTGCAGCGATTCACCCAAGCGCTTGAGCGATGTGGTAGTTCGTAAGGCTGCTCCGTGCTAGCCCATCGTGCCCAACCCCCTTAACACACGCGGGTCTGACCCATCGTACTGTTATTGCTATTTTTTATTGAGCGAAGGGGTTTGTCAAGTCACCTCAGTCGCACCCCTTAAGCCCCTTACATAGCCCCCTTAACACACGCGGGTTTGACCCAGCGCATTATTTGCAGAGCCACTCCCCTAGCGCTAATGACCGCTGGCTACTACCGGCAAGGGTGTAGATGCACGTAGTCAACAGGGATACGCCTCATCCTCCTGCCTTCATGGCTCCGTTACAAAGGAATGCCGCCCTGGACTTGAATGCATGGTTTGTTTCGTTTGCGCAAAAAGGGCGACAACCCCTTCACGGCAGTTGTGGAGCCGTCAGTGCCTGCGACGCTCGGCATGCTGATCTACAACGTCGGCGGAGGGAGCGCCAACGATGTTGTTGTTAGTAGCCTGCAGCCACAGATCATCGAAAACGAGAAGGGCTTGCTCGTGGACTTCAAAATTGCGGACGTAAGTGCCACATGTGTTCCCAAGCTTACTGTACCCACACAGCATGGCTAGGGGACGAAGCAAATTGCGCGCCCACGACCCACGTGCTACTCCGCAGACGTGTGAGGCTTCCCTTTCCGCTGACATCTCCTTGATGCCATCGTGCTTATGCTCACCAGAAGTTATGCTGGAGCTGCCGCTGCATTGTAAAGGGGGCATACTGTGAATGCTGCGATTTCATGCCCTTTTCCTCACGACACCAAGCGTGCCTTGTGGTGCACAACACTACACGCATCCTTGCTGTTGACCGTGGGTGCACGTATTTCCGGTTTTCTCCGGGACGTGCAGGTTATCACTGGAGCTAATGGCAAGGTTGCACCCCCCTCCCTAACGGTAAACCTGGGAACGATTTCGCCGAAGCAGACGGCGACACTCAGGTGGCTCCTCACCGCATCACTCCAGGTAGGTAATGCATCGTCATGCCGGCGAGCCCTACTACTACAGTGAGTGCACTGCTGTAAACAGCACGGCCCCTCAGCACGGCACCTTAGTCCGTTTGGACTTTGCCTCAGTGTTCGACCATCTGTTCCGTCCGTTATCACCCAATAATGTTTAGGTAACAAACTGCTGCTGACGCTGGCTGGAACAGGCGTTGCACTTGGGGCGCTGGTATTCGTATAATAATGATAGTAATGATGATAATACGCTGGGTCAAACCCGCGTGTGTTAAAGGGGCTTGGCACGATGGGCTAGCACGGAGCAGCCTTACGAACTACCCAGCCACCAGGGCGCTGGTATTCGTATATAGTTTAGACCCCGATCACCAGCCTGGCGTTCCGTCACGTTCACGGTTCTGTATCCACCGCCGCAGGGAACGTTTACTACGCTGAACGCGACGTGGACCACCAAGAACCCCTTCAACAACGACCAGTCGCTCTCTTCCGTTCAAAGCGTTTCCTTGTACGACCTGATACATGTCACCTATCTTGATGGTGCGTTCTGTACGCCCCTACTTGATGTGATGCGGCGGCGCGCAAAGAGGCCTACCTTAGGCAGCCTTTTGCCACCACCGCAGCATTCATTGTGCAGCTTATGGTCTGTCTGCCAGGGGTCACGGCCGGCATGCGGTCCGGCCATTAAGTACTTCTGTGTGCCGCTCCAGCCCTTGTTCACGCGTTGCAAGGCGGTCGGTCTAGTCGGTCGACGCGCCGAGGCGCGCAAACAATTTCAGCATGAGCAGAGGGTTGCCCACACAGGGCTAGTAATACTGTAGGAGATCCCTACGCTTCATTGCGAATCCGGGTTTATCCTCGTTCAGGCACTGGTGAAGACGATGGCATTCCCGACTTCTTGGTGAGCACCGCGTTCGACTGCTGCGATCACCCAGAAGAGGTCCACTCGAGCCGTGGAGGAGTCCGGCGAAATGTGTTCTTGGTACCGCCCGCGGCCATCAGCGTCTCAGGACCAGTTTCTGCTGCCACATGGGTATCAGCAGCATCGCTTGCTGCACTGCAGACAGCGGTTGGCATCTTCGGCGGCTTTGCGCAGCTTGATCCACAGGTGCGTCCTGCCGCGGGATGGATCTCGTGGGGCTTTTCAGGCCGCCAGCGAGCCAGTGCTCGCGACGCAATGCGTGGAAAAACACGTGCCGTACTCTGTACGAACGTCGTTCGTGACACAATGACACAGACAACGACGCGCATCAAAGGAGATGTGTACAAACACGGTTGAGAGCTGGCTGTCTGCGATGTCCAACGGCTGTCAAATGCCCTGGTTTGTAGGCTGGGCCATGGGTAGGCACCGTGCTTGTACTGACGGTCACGGTGAACGTCACCGCTGCGCAAGACGCCATTGCCTTCAATGGCAGCCTCGGCTACATCAAGATCAGCACGCCTTTGGTAAGGAAGACATGCATCCATTCGTGATCGGGCTACAGCACCCCAGGAACTGCCGCGATGAAATGTGCGTGTTATGAACCACAGTGGCGCTGCAGATGTTTACTGGTGCTTGAGGAGCACTGCTTCGCTGCCATGTATCCGCAGAAACCGACACTTGTGCATTGTTCTTTGTCTATAGTAATGCCGCGCGGTCTGGATAGGTGGCAAGGTTTGACAGGGTCCACGAGCCAGCAAGGAGTCCGTAGCATGCATGGAACCCCATTAACCTGAACCATCCCTTGAAAAGCATGTGTTGCTGTTGCCAATCTCGTCACAGGCGCTGCGTCCAACTGGTCCCCTTGCTGCGTCCTACTCCATCGGAGGGCAGTGGACGCTCGTCAGCGCAGAGCGCTCGCTACTGCCAACCACCGTGTCGGGCGCATCAGCAAACTTGTCTGTGCCGTACCGCGCATGGACCACGTACCGCACCTGGACGGGGTCGTCGGCCAACACAGAGGTGCGCGCAGGCTGTACCTGGGTGCTGCGCTTGTGCAAAGCGCAGGCTGTACCTGGGTGCTGCGCTTGTGCAAAGCCTTCGGCACAGAACGGCCACTGCGAGAGGTACGGCCGTGCGTGATGGACACACATGGCGTGGACGTACATGTCTTGCTGTTCATCTTCTTCATCCGTCCCAGTGCACATCACCAACAGGTGGTACCAGTGCTCTGCACCGTGCAGGCTACATGGGAGCATGGGTCGGTCGCATTGCATGCTCGTTTATGCACGTGGGCCCTGCGCCCGTCGGAAATGCTGATATGTGCATATGCAACGATGCTCAAGTGCGCAATGCACGTGGCGGGTGCCGCCATGTCGACCACGTACGTTCACACCAAGCCAGCCCATGCCCTTGTCGGGGGCGCTTTTGCAAGTGTCATTCCCATTGTGTAGGCTGCGCATGCCAACGCATCAACCTGCCTATTCGACCTGTTCGACCTGTTCGTAAGCGGAAACAAGCACCGCGCTGCTCGCGCCTGTGGTTTTGCGCCTACCAGGACTTCATCCATATCCTTGATGACAGTGCGGCGTTTGCAGCACCCGTCTCAAGGGCACAATGGCGGCTGACGTTTGTCCCATCATCTGCTGCGCCCTCGCAAGCCTTGTCGCCATCACCGCTGCCCCCGCTACCTACGCCCCGAGTTAGTCCCTCGCAACCCCCGAGTCCGGTGCTGCAGCCCAAGCCACCGTTACCGGCACAACTTCCACCCAGTCCATCTCAAGCCTTGCCAAGCCCGCCTCCAGCACCCCCGGGGCATCACCCCCGGTCCCATCTTCCCTCCGTCGCCTCCCGGCCCTCCATTTCCACCACTACGCCCATCGCCACCACCGCCGGGCCCTCTGCCGCCATCTCCTCCACGGCCCCCTCTCCCACCGCCCAGCCCATCGCCACCACCGCCGAGCCCCCTGCCGCCATCTCCTCCACGGCCCCCTCTCCCACCGCCCAGCCCATCGCCACCACCGCCGAGCCCCCTGCCGCCATCTCCTCCACGGCCCCCTCGCCCACCGCCCCAGCCCATCGCCACCACCGCCCAGCCCTCTGCCGCCATCTCCTCCACGGCCCCCTCTTCCACCGCCCAGCCCATCGCCACCACCGCCGAGCCCCCTGCCGCCATCTCCTCCACGGCCCCCTCGCCCACCGCCCAGCCCATCGCCACCACCGCCCAGCCCTCTGCCGCCATCTCCTCCACGGCCCCTCGCCCACCGCCCAGCCCATCGCCACCACCGCCGAGCCCCCTGCCGCCATCTCCTCCACGGCCCCCCTCTCCCACCGCCCAGCCCATCGCCACCACCGCCGAGCCCCCTGCCGCCATCACCTCCACGGCCCCCCCTCCCACCGCTTAGCCCATTGCCACCACCGCCGGGCCCCTGCCGCCATCTCCTCCACGGCCCCCTCGCCCACCGCCCAGCCCATCGCCACCACCGCCGAGCCCTCTGCCGCCATCTCCTCCACGGCCCCCTCGCCCACCGCCCAGCCCATTGCCACCACCGCCGAGCCCCCTGCCGCCATCTCCTCCACGGCCCCCCCTCCCACCGCTTAGCCCATCGCCACCACCGCCAAGCCCCCTGCCGCCATTTCCTCCACGGCCCCCTCGCCCACCGCCCAGCCCATCGCCACCACCGCCGAACTCTCTGCCGCCATCTCCTCCACGGCCCCCGCGCCCGCCGCCCAGCCCATCGCCACCACCGCCGAGCCTCTGCCGCCATCTCCTCCACGGCCCCCTCTCCCACCGCCCAGCCCATCGCCACCACCGCCGAGCCCCCTGCCGCCATCTCCTCCACGGCCCCCTCGCCCACCGCCCAGCCCAGCCGCCCCAAGCCCACCCTTCACCCAGCCACCGTCAAACGCAGCACCACTGCCACCCCCGGCCTTTAGGGGTAAGCTCCCTGCCTTCGCCTTCCAACGCAACAGGGCCAATAAGCAGTCCTGGTCCTGCCTTCAGTGATCCCCGCCACAACCGCAGCTGCCGTCGCCCTCGTCACCTCCTGCTGTTAACTGCATCACCTCCTGCGCCCATCCCGTTGCAGGCTCCACGCCCTCCACGGCCTCCCACCTCGGCCCCCTCGCCCGCCACGGCCGCCGAGGCCACCTCCACGGCCGCCGAGACCACCTCCACGGCCGCCGAGGCCCACACCCAGCGATGATGAGCCACGACCATCCCCGTCACCACTGCCAAGGCCTCCAACCTCCTGCTCCACCACCTATGCCCCCTGTTATGCCCAGTCCCACGCCACCTCTACCTCCACCACCACCCAGCCCCAGACAGCCTCCCGCCCCAGCCCCATCACCGCCGCAAAGCCCCAGGCCTATTCCCGCACCAACCCCTGCACCAACCAGCCTTAAACCGCCTCCACCGCTGCCACTGCCGCCCAGCCTGAAACCCCGCCACCAGCCCCGCCACTGCCAGCACCCAGCCCCAAACCCCCTGCCCCATCACCGATGCCGGCACCTCTGCCGGCTTCAAGCCCCAGGCCTCCCACCGGACCACCGCCAATGCCGCCCAGCTCCGCGTCACCACGCACTCCAGGTCCATCACCCCCCAACGCCAGGCCTTCCCCTCTGTCTGCACCGCCGCCCAGCCCTGCAACGTCTCCTCCTCCATCCCCGTGGCCCCCCAGCCCTGCAACGTCTCCTCCATCCCCCCGGCCCTTCAGCCCTGCAACGTCTCCTCCTCCATCCCTGCGGCCCCCCAGCCCTCGGCCCACATCCAATTCTCCACAGCCGCCACCATCGTCTTCACTGTCCCCGCCTTCTCCAAGCCCTAGGTCTCCTCCCGCCTCCTCCACCGCTGCCCAACCCTGCACCACCACCACCACCTCTAACCCCGCCGCCTGCGACCCCGAAGCCTCCTTCCCCACCTCCTCCGCCGCCGCCTGGCTCAAGACCACCTCCCCCATACCCAAATCCTCCTTTGCCGCTGTCGCCGCCCTCAGCGGCTCTGCATGGGCCCCCGTCTCCGCCTGTTGCCGCAGCTTGCCGTACAAGTGGGGTTTCGTTGGGTACCAGCGTTCCTCCAGTGTTGTTCACGAGCTCCTTGCAAAATCCAACTCCTGAGCTTGAGGCATCAGGCGCCCACCACAATGCAAAGTACTACTATGTTCTGCTCATCGACGTCGTGCAGGTCCACACACCTTCATCAATGAGCTCAGCTACATTGGCAACACGTCCACGGACCGTGTCGAGGTGGTCATAACCGTGACGACAGACGCGTCAACCCTGGTCTTGGAGTTCTACACCAGCGCGTCTTTGTACATGTCCATCGGCCTTGGTGGCGGCCCTGCAGTCCTCCTCAGGTTGGCACTAGGGTGTTGAGGGCGTCATGCTGCTGTGCCGTTTGGCTGGGGGGGTAGGGGTGTATGCTATGGCACCACACCTGTGTGCCACTGTAAGTTTGAGTTTCTTTGCGGCTATCATGCCGTGTTTTAGTGGCCTCTCCACATTTTCTCGCCTCCCTCTTCCGGGTGGGTGCTATGCGCCCCGCCGGATGGGCTGTGTACACATCCCCAGGTGCAGCAAACAATTGCGCGTCGAGTATACATCGCTCCATCAACCTTATGCACTGCACAGAACAACGAAGCTTGCTAGCATCTGGGCGGGCTGGAAAAAGGGTAACGACCCCCCGTTTGGATACCGTGCTTATGCGTCTCCTGCCTTGACGTGGTGATCATCTATCCTGTCATGTTGTATTTGCTGCCTGCCGAACTCAGGGGCCGTGGAGACGCATTGTGGTGCAGCCGTCCCTGGACATCACGCTTGGCCCGGCGGCGGTTGCCCTTGTGTTGAGATGCCCAGCCTCGCCCAGTGCCCAGCAGGGCAGGCGCAGTTTGTTGCAACAAGCGGCAGTCGTGGAGTTCCTGTCGTATGGCGGTGTTGTTGTCGGGCCTAATGGCACAGCCGTACAGGGCATTGCCAGCGTGTGAGTTGCTTCGGCAAGCAGGCAAATGCAGTGTCCAATAGAAGTGCTGAGCCAGCCCCATGCAGCATCCGTGATCGAGTCGTCCCAGCTCACAGGCATAGTAGTGCTCAAGCACATACTGTGCATGAACGCAGCACGGGTGAATGCCTGAATCCATCTATGGCACTGCAGCACTGGGTTCCAGCCATGAATGCCCATTCCAGCAGCCGACACTACAGTTCGGTACGATGCATGTCATCATTCCGCAATGATTATCCGTACGATGCATGTCATCATTCCGCAACGATTATTCGTGTACGCTCCGTGAATGCAGGAACATTGGCATGCAGAACAGCTTGCTGTATTCGCTCCAGCGGCTGGGCCACGGCAATCGCCCCGCCAACTTCACATGGGTTAACAACGCCTCATCGTCTTTTGGCGAGCTTCCTTCCGTGAACAACAATGGTCAGAATCTTACCTGGCCAGACGACCCATCCTTCAGTCTAGCAGTGCCTGCCAGCCCACCTGTTCCGGTCCCGGTACCACCAACCCCGCCACCACCACCAGGTGGCATAAACTGTCAGCTGGGTACTTGCATCCGCATCAACATCACCATCATCATTAGGATTGTCTTCATCGGCGTGGATTATCCAACATTTGTCAGCAACACTACGACCGTTTACATCTTTACCCAGCAATACAACGCCGTGCTTCGCAGTATCACCCCGCTGCATTTCCTCGGAGCCACAATAGCACAGGTGCGTGACCACGCAGGCTTTTGCCGCCATCCTGCTGGTTGCTTGCATCTTAAGCCTGTACGTATGCTGAGCCAGGCTTTGTCGTGGTTCTGGCGCTTGCTCCGCAGCAGAAGGCCCTCCTCCGTTCGCCGTGATGCTCATATGTTGCGCGCATCGTTTGCTGCTGCTGTCTCACAACGAATAGCGAACGCTCCGATCACTTTGCACTTTCTTGCAATGACGCAATCGTTTCGAGTACTGCAACACCTGGTGGTGGTGGTGGTTGTCAAATACACAATGATAATAATAATTATTATTATAACAATGATAATAATAATAGGTTACCGGTTTTTATCGTCTGCAGTAAACGGGCCGCGAAGCAACCATCAACAGCCGGCGGGAAGGTCTCTGACCCCTACGGGGATCGAACCCGGGACCTCCTGCATACCAGCCACCTCCACAAAGATACGTCGTGAAAAGGCATCGTCCAGGATATCGTCCCACTCGCATGTCCGTGAGATTACCGGTTTTTATCGTCTGCAGTAAACGGGCCACGAAGCAACCATCAACAGCCGGCGGGAAGGTCTCTGACCCCTACGGGGATCGAACCCGAGACCTCCTGCATACCAGCCACCTCCACAAAGTTACGTCGTGAAAAGGCATCGTCCAGGATATCGTCCCACTCGCATGTCCGTGAGATTACCGGATTTTATCGTCTGCAGTAAATGGGCCACGAAGCAACCATCAACAGAAGGCGGGAAGGTCTCTCATTCCTACGGGGATCGAACATCAGACCTCCTGCATACCAGCCACCTCCACAAAGTTACGTCGTGAAAAGGCATCGTCCATGTTATCGTCCCACTAGCGGGAGATGGTTCCCGAACGTATGCTGTATGGTGCTGTTGATAGTTGTCGCGGATTATTCGCCTAGATTTGACAGCCTGATGATCGTGTCAAATCGTTCTTTCGCCATGCATGAGGTGCCATATGCCCTATGCTTCTATTGTTTTCTGGCCCCGGGTGTCTCGCACCGGTGGAACGACAAACTGGGCGATGCCTCGCCATGACTGGAGTTCGGGTATGTGGCTGCTATGCAAGAGGTCTGGGGTTCGGTCCCCGTAGGGGTCAGACCTTCCTGCCGTCTGTTGATGCATGGCTGCTTCGCGGCCCGCCTTCTGCAGACGATAAGCCTCGGTAATCTCACGGACATGCGTGTGCGATCCGGCAGCGAAAACACACACGATTGACCGCAGCGTATGTTTATGTTCTGGCCCGGGTGGCCGCTGCTTGCGGAATAATCAAGCTCGGTTATCCCTTCTGTGTGCCCTTTGTTCTCCTCGTTGAACCATGTATAGGGTGGTGGGTTTTACTGCGTCGGTTACAGCCCCTTTTTTGGAGCGGATCGTCTTTCGCCTTTCATTCTTTTACCTCCTTCAGCGGCGGCATGCGTTGAACCGCTGGGCATTGTGTCCTCAAGGTACCTGCATCTGCTCTGCTTGCTGTCTTGCATGCTGCAGACACACTACACTGCATCTTCTCTGGCAGCGGCAACCAGCATCACCTGCGCGTTGTGCAGCAGCGAACAGGAGCTGTGGGATGCACTGCAAGGCTTCCTGCTGGATCCTGGTGCCAGCATGTCTGTGGATTTCAAACGTGGCTTTGGGATTGACAAGGTACGCCGGATCATTCACGCCATCTTGGAACGCACACAGGAAGCTTTCACAGCGGGCGTGTTAACGGATTCTGGCCGGCGGAAAATGGAGTTCTGCCCCGGACTGCACATACGTTTGCACGGATATCGTAGAAGCTAATCCTGTGACGCGGAGGGGCATACCGTCTGAGAGGCGGCGCACACAACAATGGTGTGCGGTGCTGGCTTCAGTGGCTTTACACTGCTGCACCCCCATAACCTGTCTGCCCCTTGCAACGCTTGAAACTGCTTTGTGCGATTCTCCAGGTACTTGCGAGCAGCGACACCCTCCGCAATGTAGCACCATTGGAGGCCGACGCAGCACCGCCGCCTTCTGTGCATGTTACAGCGGGACAGCAGGATGGGAATACTCATCTCGCAACAAGCGCTCTCATCGGTGTTCCTATTGCGGTCTCAGCAGCCATCTTGGTGTTCGGGCTAGCCGCTTACATTGTGACCATGCGCTATCGTGCAAAGGTTTCAAGCGAGGAAGATCCAAACAGGCCCACTTTGCGCCGTGCATGGACGGAGTCGTCCACTGATCTGTCCTCCACATTCAGCCACACTACTGCCGCTACACAGGGTCCGGACATGGCCAGACCAGAAGCGACGATGAACCTGCTATCAAACACGATTCCTTGGGGACCACCACCGGAAGTGTTGAGGCCGAGATCTCTGAGCGTTCTTGTTCATCCTCAGCCAGCACGGCTGGTCCGACTCCTGCATTGAGCCACCTGGAGTGGTAGGCGTTGAGGCAGTTCCTTCGCAGGCTGGGGTCATCGTGTCACCAAGCATCTCAGCTGCACCTGCCAACAGGCAAGCAAGCACCAACATAGCCGCTCATCACGGGTTCGACATGCGCATCCGCCTGCCGCCAATCCAAGGATATCACCCCCACCATGCTCGTTTGCCGATAGGCGACGACATGGACAACACCCTGCAGTACGTGGCGACAGAGCGCTTTAGACAGAAGGTCCAGAGGAAGGCAATCCAAGAGAACTGTATCTTTTGCCCTTTGTTTCCGCTGGCAATCAGCAACGACCACGTGGCCACATACACCCCCAGAACATCTATCTTGTGGCAGCTATACGCATGCCATGTTTATGCATAAGCAGCGGTGTGTAGGAAGTCAAGGTTTGCAGCAAATTCAAGGCCGCACGACGACCGCTTGGCTATTACACTGTGTAATAGCGCTCATGATACTGTGCCTTGCATGGGTGAAGGGCACGGGTATGGACGTTGTACTATAAAAACAGCAATGCATGGCCAGGCCAGCTGTTGGTGCAGGCCCTTCACGGGTGAATCAGTACATCGGCTGGTCATATGCCGAACTACTTTTATTGTTTTCGGAGGGCAGGGATGGCTGCAGGGGTGGCCTGGGTGTTCAGGCAGTGCTTTGGTTGGGGCCTCCACGATTTGGCTGGCACTGGCTGCTATGCGTGGCAATGTGAAGAGGTCTGTCTATAGGTTCAGCGTTTACAGGGTGTTTTGTGCTCCAGTTGCATTCTACTAAGTGATGGCTATGGCACTTCTGTCACACCCACATGGTTTACGAGCTGCACTCTAGCTGCCTTTTTCTGTTTTGCGTCCGTCCGGTTCATAGTGGCTTTGTGGTCTGGTGGGGGTCTCCTCTTCCCTCCTGGCCTCCCTTGGCAGCGCTTTTCCCCCCAGCTGTAATCGTCCGCTTTAAAACATGTTGCTTGGTGAATGGAGTGGTTCAGCTTGCTATACACTTGTCCAAAGCAGGTGATTGCAGTAGTTGCAGCTGAGGAAGCCACGCACAGGGAACGTGTATGTCGGCGAGTTTTGGCTAAGTAAGTGCGCCTCTCTCTCTCTCTGAACACCAATAACGCAGTACATGATTCTGGTCGTTTGAGCCAGCTCGTTTCCAGTATCTTCAGCTGGTTTCTAGCTACCGTTTCCCGCGAACAGGACCCTGGCCAAGGCAGTCCCAGTTGGGTGGCCAGTGATGGGATTATCAGCATCTGCCTTCTGGAGATCGTGGGTTCCGAACCTGCCATTTGGCTTCCAGTGCCAATATTGCAGTGTATGCCCAAGGGCATGCGGGAAGTGGGGAAGGCAGGACTACTGCCTCCTTCCCCCAAAAGGTCCGAGTTTGCCGGAACTCATAGTGCAAATATTATTGGCGACATCGCTATGGATCGGGAGGTTGCGAGTTCGAATCTTCGAACCTGCAACTTGCTACTTGCGGGGGAAATGCCGTCCTGGGCATACTTGACCACCCTTTCAGGCGGGGGCTATGCTGCCAACAAGGCGGAGCGAGTAGGCGGAGCGGAGCATGCCCGTAGCCGGATCAAGCCGAACATGCCGGCGCCATGACCGAGAGCATGGAAAAGGATGGTGCCAGGCGGACTTGTAAAAGCCGCAGAGCCCTGCTGCCGGCTCATCACCTTTGGCCCTTTAACACACGCGGGTATGACCCAAGCATAACGTTTTTCCCCTTTTTTGCGGCGGAACTGCCCCTGTGTCTGAGTAACTACGCACCGCGAAAGCATGCTCCGTACTGCACTGCGGGGCAATCTGCTACAGCATGTAACACCAGCAGGCGGCGATTGGATACCTCGTAAAGCCTTGCTCCCGCACTACGGGAGTGAAGCCCAGCTTACCCAGCCAGCCCCCTTCATCGACGCGAGGTCACCCTTGCGTATGATTTTTGATGTTTAT
The DNA here is from genome assembly GCA_037367405.1 of Ottelia alismoides. Lineage (NCBI taxonomy): Eukaryota > Viridiplantae > Streptophyta > Magnoliopsida > Alismatales > Hydrocharitaceae > Ottelia > Ottelia alismoides. Next base: position 6,881 of record JAZKJV010011714.1, on the reverse strand, counting down.
TGTTGTTATCATTGTTAATGTTTTCTATTGTTATTGCTAGTGTTTGATACTATTGTTATCATCATTCTTATTGTTATCATTATTATTGTTGTTTTTATTGTTGCTCCGCTGGGTCGAACGTGCGTGTGTCAAGGGGGCTGGGCACGATGGACTCGCACCCAGCCAAGTGCTCATCTTACGACGATACCCGTAGGGTATCTACCCGTGCGTGGAGGTGGCTGGCATGCGAGAGGTCTCGGGTTCGATCCCCATAGGGGTCGAGAGATGTCTGGCACGTCTGTTGGTGGTTGCTGTCTGTCATCAGGCGCAGCCCCCCTGCTGCAGACGTTAAGAACCGGTAATCTCACGGACATGCTCGTGCGACCCGGCAGCTAAAATACACGCCGGTTTGACCGATGCGTAAGATTATTATTATTATTATTATTATTATTATTATTATTATTATTATTATTATTATTATTATTATTATTATTATTATTATTATTATTTTTATTATTATTATTATTATTATTGTTATCATTATTATTATTATTATTGTTTTATTGTTATTATTATTATCATTATTATTATTGGTATTATTGTTATTATTATTATTATTATTATTATTATTATTATTATTATTATTATTATTATTATTATTATTATTATTATGCACAGCGTTGTGCCGCAACAGGCTCCACACCGAGGTCCTTAAGTGTCGGGACCAATGATTGTTCCAATGGATCCGCAGACACCGAGGGCGATGGCGCTCTGCTGCGTGTACTGCACATGTTAACCTGCCGTCTGTAATAATAGTTTTACGCATCGGTCACGCCGGCGTGTGTTTTAGCTGCCGGGTCGCACGAGCATGTCCGTGAGATTACCGGTTCTTAACGTCTGCAGCAGGGGGGCTGCGCCTGATGACAGACAGCAACCACCAACAGACGTGCGTGCCAGAAATCTCTCGACCCCTATGGGGATCGAACCCGAGACCTCTCGCATGCCAGCCACCTCCACGAACTTATGTCGTGGCAAGGCCTCGTCCAGTTTTTCCTTCCACTGGCGGGAGATCTGCCGTCTGTAAAAGGTCGGCCAGCCGTGTGTGCTGTTGGGCCTTCTCGTGTACCTTTTCGGCATGGTTGGTGTCCGTGCCGTATCCTATTTCGAGCAGGTGCACGGTGTGCAGCTTTTTTCTCGGAGCGGCCTGAGCTAACGATCCTGGAGGTCGGGGCCGGTGTACTCGTCATCCTCGAAGGCGGCGGTACGCTGCAGGGACGGGATGAGTCGGATGTCCGGGCGGTACTGCCGTACTTCCTTGATGGGCAAGTCGGGGAGCAGCCAGCCAGGAAGACGGGTTCTCATATTTGTTTTCGCAGCGGAGAACTACAGGCCCTACCAACCGCCTAGGGCGCTTGATTGCCCGGTAAACGGCAATCAAGGCCTTGATTGTCCTGTGCGCCGCCTTTGAAAGGGGAAAAGGGGAAACGTTACGCTTGGGTCATACCCGCGTGTGTTAAGGGGCCAGAGGTGATGAGCCGTCAGCAGGGCTCTGCGGCTTTACAAATCCGCCTGGCACCATCCTTTTCCATGCTCTCGGTCATGGCGCCGGCATGTTCGGCTTGATCCGGCTACGGGCATGCTCCGCTCCGCCCACTCGCTCCGCCTGGTTGGCAGCATAGCCCCCCGCCTCTAAGGGTGGTCAGCTATGCCCAGGACGGCATTTCCCCCCGCAAGTAGAAAGTTGCAGGTTCAAGGATTTGAACTCGCAACCTCCCGATCCATAGCGATGTCACCAATGACATTAGCACTATGAGTCCCGGCCAACTCGGACCTTTGGGGGGCCGCCTTTGAATCAAGGACGCTTGATGGCTCTTGATTTACATCAATGTGTCGAATTCTAGACTCAAGGAAAATCAGGTTGATCAAATCAATCGTTGATCACTTGCATCAAGGCCCTTCAAGCGTCAATCAAGCACCATCAGTGCCAGAACTCAAGGATCCATCATGGCTGATCAAAAAGGTCAAGGGTCCAAAACGGTCCTGCAAGCGTCAATCAAGTGCTGGCATGGCCGTGACGGTCACGGCCATGCCAGCACTTGATTGACGCTTGAGGCTCACGAATCCTTGCTGGCTCATCAAGAGGCAATCAATGTAACTGCATGCATCACGGGTCCAAATGTTCCTTAAAGCGTCAATCAAGCGTTGGGATGGCCCCAACTCACCAATCGGTCATCCCCGCCCTAAATTGACCATTGGGGGCCAAAAATGGAACAAAAGCGCGAACACCACCCTTGAGGGCCGTTCTCGGTCCAAACACTATCGTTTTACAAGCTGCAAAGCGCAAAAGGGCATGCGCTGATACCATACATGAGATCGGTGGCAGTGGCGCAGGCCATTTCTTGTTTGCCGGGCCATGTTTCGGTCTTGCTGTTTTCCGCGTCCATCACAACTTGGAACGCAACCTAGCGACCGCCCTGCTCTGCAGCCCTCACCCTGCGGACAACATGTGCGACTTCCCTATGTTAGTATAGTATCCTTTGCACAACCTAGGTCGCTCCTATCGCTCGGTTCATGAAGCTCTGGGTCGAGATGGTGGCGCTGGGCCGGTGCTAGACCAGGCAGCCCCGAGAGCAGATGTCACACCAAACACCGCAATGGCTGATCACCATACTATGCCAAGCCGTACTGCACTGCATGCCACCACCTTGAACCATGGTTTGACAAGGCCAGGGGTCATGATGCCCCAGGGGTCACACGGCCGTTGTTGCAGCAGCCTACTTAGGCTGCTGGGCGCGGAAGCGTAACGAAGCTTAAGCGTAGCGGTAGGGGTGTATTGGTGGCGTCAAAAGACACCGTGGCTCAGCCGCGGGGCGGGGACAGAACCTAGCGGATCAGAGAGTCAGTCGATTCATTCATGCCTGCCAGATGCAGGAGCGTAGCTTATATAGCTAAGCCATTTCAGGGAAGACGTTACAACAGGTTGTAACGGAAAAGTCGAAGACGAGATTAAACGTGCCAGTCGAGCGAAGTCGAGAAGGCGTCGAACGAATATCAGTCGAGTAGTCGTCGAGCAGGTGTCGAACAACCAGTCAATCAGTGAGTCGATGAGCCACTCAGAGTCAGAGTATCAGAGTGCATACAGAACGCGCGTCAGAAAGCCGTACAGAGGTCCGTACCAAGTAAGGCGCCACAACAAGTGCCCCCCCTCAGGCGCACAGCGTCCTCGCGTGCACGAGAACGAGCCGGGGAACAATGTCAGCACTTACTTGGCAGATGCCCAGTATTCAGTTTGAGCAATCTGATCAGAGAAGTTGGAGTCGGGCTCCCAGCTGTTGTGCTCAGGTCCGTAGCCAGACCAGCGCACCAGGTATTCACGCACAGTTTTGCGTCTGACCTTGCGATCGCGATGGTCCAGAATACGCTCAACAGAGAAGTATGGCGATCCGTCGTCCATCAGCACAGGTGCTGGCGGCGGTTGTACAGCGCCAGATGCAGTGTACGGCTTCACCAGGGAAACGTGAAACACGTTGTGTATGCGGTAACCATCAGGCAGGTCTAGCATAACAGCAGCGCCACCGACCATGCGTTGAACAGGAAACGGCCTACCCATTTGGGCAGCAGCTTCCGAGGTCCACGAGTCGAACGGTTGAGGTTCCTTGTACTCAGTAGCACCAGATCGCTAGGCACAAAGCGTACGTCACGGCGCTGGCGGTTAGCGTAAGCGACAGAACGCTGCGTTGCAGCTTCCAGACAGCGCTTAGCGTCAACCAGACGCTCAGTCAGGGACGTAGCAGTAGTGTCAGCGTTAGGAACAGATGACTCAACCTCACGCATGTGCGGAGTGCGAGGGTGACGGCCGTAATTCAGAAAGAACGGACTCTGTCCAGTAGAGCGGTTCACCAGATTGTTGATCGCAAACTCAGCAGCAACGAGATAGCGGTCCCACAGGTTGGGCGCGCCGTCAGTGAAGTTGCGGAGCATATCGCCAAGTACACGGTTAGTGCGTTCAGTTTGACCGTCAGTTTGGGGATGGTATGCAGTAGACATCAGGCTACGCACCTCCAACAACTTGCAGAGCTGTTGCCAAAACTTACCAGAGAACTGCGGACCGCGGTCAGAGACAACGTCTTTCGGAACGCCGTGCAGGCGTGCAACGTTGTTGAAGAACAAGTCGGCAGTTTGGTCAGCAGTAACCGTGTCAGAACATGGCGCCAGATGCGTCATCTTAGTCAGGCGATCAACACAGACGAAGATAGCATTGTGCCCAGAAGCGGTGGTCGGCAAACCAACGATGAAGTCCATGGACACGCTGTCCCATGGTGCCTCAGGTGTCGGCAAGGGTTGCAGCAGTCCAGGTGACTTACCAACCGCAGGCTTGTTCCGCTGGCAAGCATCGCACTCAGAGACGAAGCGGGCGACGTCAGAGGACATGTTAGGCCACCAGTATGTACGGCGTAACAACTCCAGTGTACGTCCTTTACTGCCGTGACCAGCGAAGGCAGAAGAGTGGTGTTCGGCGAGGATGTGCTGCAGAAGGTCGGCGTCAGTAGTGCGGCGACGGCACCATCACCTCCGCCTGCTTGCTGGCAGCGCTCAGCAGCACAGCGCACGGCAAGATGCACGGGTCTGACGGCCTGACGTACGAGGTCTACCGGCGGCTGTGGCCTCAGCTTGGCCAGCCGCTGGCCGACACCTGCAACGCCGCCTTCACCGCCTTCCACGCCGCGGGCGGCGGCGCGGCGGTGCTGCCGTCAAGCTGGCTGGAGGGTATCATCACGCTCATTTACAAGGGCAAACAGCTGCCGCGCGACCTGCTCCTCAGCTACCGGCCCATCACCCTCCTGAACGCCGACTTCAAGCTGCTGTCGCTCGTGCTGGCCCAGCGCATGCAGCGTGCAGCCGCCTTCCTCGTCAGCGAATACCAGACAGCCTTCATCCCCGGCCGCGACATAGCAGATAACGCGCTCCACCACCTCTCCCTGCAAGACTACCTGCGAATCAGCCAGCAGCCCGGTTGCCTGTTCGTCCTTGATCTGGATAAGGCGTACGACCGCGTTGACCGCGACTGGCTGCACCTTACCAGCACGGCGATGGGCTTCGGTGCTGGCGTGCGCGGCTGGCTGCGGCTCCTCCTCAGCCCCAGCCGGGCCGCCGTCAGCGTCAACGGCCACCTGTCCGACTGGGTGGCCGTGCTCAACGGCCTAGCCCAGGGCAGCCCGCTGTCCCCCATCCTGTGGGGCCTGCAGCTCCAGCCCCTTACAGCGTACGTCCAGTAGCAGCACCGGCTCGGCCTCCTCCGGACGCCCAGCCTGCCGTGCGGCTCCCCCGTGCCGCCCGTCGCCCACCACGCTGACGACACCAAGTTCTTCGCTCGCATCTTCGCTCGTGCACATCTTTGTGCAGTGCCCCGCTTACGCCGCGGCACGGGTCTGGCTGGCTGACACCTGGAATGCCATCACGGGCCATCAGCCTCCGTTGACAGCCGCCGTCCTCCTCGGCGACTGCAGCGCAGCCTGGCCGCAGTACCCCTCCACGCCGGCCCACGCCGAGCTCTGGAACGCCTTGCGGCAAACCTGGCTCCTGGCTCTCTGGGAGGTCCACAGCCAGCCGCTCCTGCCGCAGCGCACTTCACACGCCGTGGTCGCAGCCGTGGTGCGTGACCTGCAGACCCTGATCCGTGCGCACTTCTGCATGTGTGCCACGGAACAGCGGGTGTTTGCCGTCCTGCCCGGCCGCATCCTCACCCGCACGGTCGTGGACGAACCCGTCGGCGCCTTCAACAGCCGATGGGGCCTCAACGGCGTCCTCTGCCGCGCTGTCGTGCAGCCAGACGGCAACCCCGCCCTCGACTTTCGCCTGTCGATGAGCCTGCCTGTGCAGGCGCCAGCCGAGCAGCCTCAGCCTGACGCAGCAGCTGACGCAGCTGCAGCCTGAGCCGGGGGTCGGGTGGGCGGTTTGGGTGGGGGCCTTTCCCGTTTCGTTCTGTTTTCCCTGCGGTGTGCCTCGTTTTTGTTCCGCTGCGCCTGTGTTTTCCGCTGCGCTTTGTTTTTTTTCCGCTGCGCTGTTGCGTCGTAGAGGTCCCGTAGCTTAGGGGGTTTCTGGCGGTTGCGTGTTTCCTGGGGTGTGGTGCCTCGCCGCGACAGGCCCTATCGGTGGCCGTTCGCGCTTGGTGGTCCGTGTTGCGCTGTTCGGTGTTTTCTGTGTTTTTTTTCGGAGCGGTGGATTACAGAGAGACCGGCGGCGGCGCACGAGGCGCCCTACGCGGAAGGCAGGAGAAAACGGAAACCCGGCGGAAAACGGAAAACGCCGGAACCACCGCAAAGCCGCTACGAACCAGACACAGAGGGCAGGGGCTAGACAGGGAAGGCAGGCCAAAAGAAAGCCGAAAAAACGAGAAGAACCAAAACACGGGCAGGGGCAGGGACAGGCTACAGGGAAGCGCTACAGGGCAAAGAAAAACAGCCCGAACGAAAACCAGGGAGAACAGGAAACACGGCGGGCAGGCAGGCAGGCAGGCGGGCAAAGACCAGGCCAGGAAAAGCAAAAAAGGAGGAGAGCCCAGGAAAAACAAAAGCACCAGCCAAGAGGCAGGCACGCTAAAAGCACCACAGAGGGCGCCAGCCACCAAAAGACAAAAACGACAACAGCCACAAACAAAAAACCAGAAAACACCGAACAGCGCAACACGGAGCACCAAGCGCGAACGGCCACCGAAAGGGCCTGTCGCGGCGAGTCACCGCACCCCAGGAAACACGCAACCGCCAGAAACCCCCTAAGTTACGGGACCTCAAAGACGCAACAGCGCAGCGGAAAAAAAACAAAGCGCAGCGGAAAACCCAGGCGCAGCGGAACGAAAACGAGGCACACCGCAGGGAAAACAGAACGAAACGGGAAAGGCCCCA
>JAZKJV010011713.1:5000-70245 GCA_037367405.1 Ottelia alismoides | reverse complement strand
TGATTCGACGCCGCCTTCTCCTATGTTGAAGAGGGATGCCGGTGAGATATGCCCTTCCTCTCTCCAACTCTCTCTCTCTCTTTCTCTCAAAAAGTGACGTGGGGATAGGGGACTCTTGGGGTTTTAAAGAGGGTAATGAGAAGATTTAATGGATTAATTAAATCCATTTAATCCAAGATAATGGATTTGAATTTTTTTTTACAACCATGCCGTTAAAAATTTTCGAATGATCAGGCCGTTACAAGTACTCGCTCCAACATCAATGGAGGAGCCTCGTGCAACCGCTTTCACGTGCCTCGCTGTAGACCACCTCCATCGTATACTCGTTGCTGCTGCTTGTGAGAAAGGAGCGAAGGAGTGGGGACTGCGGATCATAAAGACCGCATGATTGCGCTTCCCCGATCGTATCACAGGAGAGATCCGTTGTTGAATCGCCATCAGATTCCCTCCATTGCCTCTCCACGTATTCTACTCGACTCGAGTCCACTTATCGCCATTGCACCTCATAGATTCCTTGTTTGATAGTCTTTATTAAGTTCCAGATCATGTCAAGTGGCACCATCTAGTCAAACGGATCCCAACATTCCATGTCTCCATGACACATGCATAACATGCAAGGCAAGGACCCCCGTGAATTTTGCACTAGGGCCCCGAGAAAATTGAGTATTTATAGAAAAGTTGTATTGAAGCAATTTGAACTCTTAATTTAATTTGAATGTTGCATCCATGTCCCTGACTTCTATGCTTTATAAATCCTTCATACGAAATCTTATTTTTTGTAAAAATATTTTTTAAAATATAATTTAATGGTCTGTATTGTAACGAATTTTCGGATTCCTATTTAATTAATTACATATCTGCGAAATCAGGTACGATTCGGCTTATTTAGTTCATATATAATTTTTGGTGTATAATATTTACTTCATTTTTTGATATATTGTAGATCTAGATTAAACCTAACTTTTTCTCAAGTTCATGACAAATAAGTTGAATTGTAACTCGTGCATTGTTTTTCAATATTTTGCTTGTTGGATTTTTTTAGGTATATTTTGCATCGTGTTGGCTCACTTAAATGGTCTGGTGGTAGTGCAGTGTGCCTACCATCCAAAAGACTAGGGTTCAAATCCTCTTGTGGGGGTGCGTTAGGTAGTTGACAACCAGCGTAAAAAATAGTCGAATCGTTTAATATAGATGTAAGCAAGAATTCATGTACCCGACCTTACTTATAGTGGGAGAAGGCTTTGCCATTTTTTACATTTTTCATCATTATTTAATATAGAAAATAATGTTGTGTAGCTATGATATTTCTCCATATCAATAATTTTGTGGGATTTTTATTTTATTTAAAGATATAAAAAGTTTTAGAAAAGTGTTTCAGCTTTCTGTATTTTTTATTTTTAGTTTATTCATTTCTTCTAAAAAATATCAAACAATACGGTAAATGTCTCTCACTCAGACACACATCGTATCCAATAATCTGAGTGATATTGTGTCCGCCTCTAAAAATCACAAAAGGTATAAAAATTTTACAAAAAATCACTAAGAATTCACAAACTCAAAATACCAAAAGAAATGTGGGTTGGACTCTTTTTTGAATCTATTTTTAGGATGAAGTATTCACTTAATTTTGATATTTTTGAACCAAAAGATCTATTTTCAAATTTGAGTCAATCTCCCTAATTTTTCTTTTTCAAACTTTAATTTTTGTTTGATTTTATTTTATTTTTCTTGAAATGAGAATTGGGTACATATTGTGACAACAACCACATATTTGATAAACCACATGAATGAACTGGGATCAAGAAGATGATTGTTTAGCCAACCTAGTGCTAAAGATTGAATGAAGGAGCTAAAAAAGTTCATCATATAATCCTAGAGTTATCAGGAATAGAAGCATATATAAAGGGAATTAATAAAAATTTTCTAATTGAAGTTGAAGAGGGAAGAATTCTAAATGAGTATCTCCTTGGGAAAATTTCCTGATTAGACTCACAATGATTTTATAAAATTTGAAGATTATTTATGATTTTTTAAAATATGAGTTAATTAATTTTTTTACTTTCTAAATGAACTTCCTCTTTTATATTTTTTAAGAAAATAATATCTTTATATGATTTTTTTAAAATGTTAAGCAGAAAAAGAGTTAAAATTAAATTCTAGAAAATGCACACATCCAAACACGACATTTATAACTATAAATAATTTCATGTATTTATTTGATTATTTAACGAGTTTACACATTTTATATATATTTGTGTTAGAATAAATTATTTCGATAAAAGTTATAAGTAGAATTAAGTGAAACAGAGTTGGGAAAAAATCAATGTTCAGAATTATTAGACTATAGGGGTCCAAAATCCAACATCACATTTTCAATTCTTTATTTATTTTTAAACTAAATATAGTTTTATAAGAAAACTTTAAAGTGACTAAATATGATTTGAATGTTTAACTGTTAGAATCTTGTTTTCTCTTGTTTAAACATGCACATACATTAGCTCTACTTGCATAAGTGTATTGAGTCAGTTGTCTGCGTGAGTCACCTTCTTTTAAGCTTTGCTCGATGACATGGCATTCTCGTTGGAACAAACCTTGGATGGGACCTGGAATGTGCATATTCCATGCCTTCTGACTACATCCCATATTTTCGTAGTCAACAACACTTGCATGGGATTCTTATCGAGTTCGACCCACAAACCATGATGAGAAAGGGAAGGCAGATCTTGTGACATTCCCGCATGGTGGCTATGGTACACGGTTCAAGCAGAAGGCCAGTCGGGATGATGGGAGGCAGTAGGAAGGTCGGGAAGGTAGGAAAGGACTGATGTTGGAGAAGAGCACCCTCTCTTTCACTCACTCATGAGGCTCTCACTGCTGTCCTCTCTCTAATACGACGTACCTTTACGTGACCGAGTTCTCTCTTTAGTAAATAGTTGATGAGATGATGGAAAAAGAACCATCTTCAACTCTGACCTGTCGATTCCCGACTATTCTTCTGGTGGATGGATAAGAAAGAGAGTCAAAAATCTTAGTAATGAAAGAGTGACTAAATGGTGAACTTAGTGGGGTTAACGGGTGCATGGAACGCTGAGAATAATTGAAGAAGGTTGAGCTTTTGGTCATGTAATGTATGTAGTTGCAGGCATATTCAGGTGGAGAAGGATCACCTACATCCATATTGCGGTTTGGGACCCCCCAAAGACATATTTTTATCCAAACACAAGATTTGCAATGAATGTCCAAATTAGATGTGTTGTTTAAGTAGGTTTGATCTTGATGTCACATCCCTAATTCTATGACCAAGAATATACATGCATACATGATGATGGAGGAACATACATGGGATGTTCTGAGATCCGGGTTACCCATTTACACAACATTCACGTCATTTAATTCATGATAGTTCGCATCGAATACGAAAATGCAGGGAAAATTTTGCGAGTTGAATGACGTTCATAATAATGGAATAAACCACAATCAATCACATGCCACCATAAGAAGAAATGCCTTCAACTAAGATAAACATTTCCAACAAAATATTCAAAACAAACATCAAGTCCCATATAGCATAACATGTATCAAAAGAGAATTAAGTGTTTAATACATATATCTCAAAAGTCTGTTGAAAGAGAGAGAGCAAGCATAATAAAAAGACAACTATAGAAGATGCTATATGCACACCGTCAAAAAGGTGTCTCTGTGTCATCCACCAAAAAGCTAGGAACCTCGCCAACCAAGCTACTCGACTAGAGGCACCTTCACTGGCATGCATGTTTGGGACAACGAGACGTCAACAATTGTTGTGTACAAGCATTTCATATTAAAATTAAACAAGAATTTAAGTGGATACAATATAAGTGAATCAAATAGATGGGCAATGATAACATACATGGAATTAACTACTTGCATTAGAACAAGGATATCCAACAACACATGACTATAGGACTTGTCCAGATTCTAATACCAACACTAACCATCATGCACACTAACCTATTCTTTCACTCACCACACCCCAAAGCCCAATACTTAGCAAATTCATTTGTTAATTATGAGATGATGTGGGAGTAAGAGATCAAAAGATAGGTTATGTCCTTCCATTGATGTCATTTGTAGGATGTAATGATGGATATCATTGAGATATAGATGATGGATGATGATTTACATGTCATGATCTTTTTCCTCGTCAAATCCTAATGACAAAATAGAAATCAAACTCAACGCGGTGAAGAAGACCCTCCAAGGGACTCATCCATCTATCTCCCTCATTGGAAAGGGTCTAGGAGAGTGCTAGGCCAAACTCCAACTACGGCCCCAGAGACGGGTGGGAGAGACTCTCGAGTCCGAGTCAAAAACCACACTCTTGTATGACCCGGTGTAGTAACAGGACCAAAGAAGCTCGAAAAAAAATCAAGGGTCCTCCTACCTAGGATCCCCTAACAGAAACTCAGGGCCAACGGGACATGTCTAGTAAAGGCAAATGGATCCTAAAGAAACAGAAAAACTACGATCCTGCAACAAGAACCAAGGAATAGATTGGGATCCTAGACCCACGCACAAGGATGACGATGCCCAATCTGTGCATCCTAACTCCAGCCTAGTTGCGGGTCATTGCACCCTCGCACGGTTAGGCGTAGGGGGCACCTCGACCAGCACAAATGTCTATCATCACCGATTTTCATCAACCAATTATTTGAGTCAACATCAGTTACAATTTACATCTTAATTCCTTACTCGTCCTTTAAAATGATCTTCGATCTAAGATGATTCCTCTTTTGATATAGAATAGTCTTACTGTTGGAAGGGATGTATGATGATATAGTTGGTAAACCACTGATGTAGTATGACATCTATGATGCTCTTTGGTTTACCCACGGAAGGGTATGAATACTAAGAATGGTAGTACTTTCATATTTATATACATATATACATAAATACATGTGTCAGAGTTCTTATCATTCTCCATATCTTATATATGTGCTTATGTATATGTTCAATTCACTTACAAGAAGTCACGTGTGGTGTACATAGATTCTTTAAAATTATTCCTTTAAGAGTGGAGTAGTAAGCACCTAGAATTATACATTTACGAATATATGTTCCTTACATTTAAATCCCACCCGTTATATTTATAATGGTATGGATGTTTATTATTTATTTACTCTCATGGTGTCTCACATGTGTAGGCGTATATGTATGTTTATTTATGTGCCCATGGTTAGGGATGTCCTTACCTAGGTTATCCATTCTCCGACATCTTGATGTCTCTTACTTTTCCTCCTATCATCCTCAAGAGTGACTTTGCCTTTGAACAAGAGTTAAGCATTAAATATTATGTGACCACCACACATCCCATGTGTCAGTCACTATAGATCTACATGCTAGCAACCTTCTCCATGGGTCCAAAAACCAACGATATCTCAAGATGGAAATAGAAATGCAATTTGAGTCGAGATGGGTTACATTGTGAGAGGCAACCATGATATAATAACTCTCCTTATTCTATTATGTTAGGCTTGTTTCAATATTGACATAAGGTGTATTAAGGATTTAATAAAAGCATACTTGAGTAATCATCTATTATCTATCCAACACCCAATCTATGTACCTGCCTCCCATGACCAACCTAATTAGGCTCATACTGTCCTAACCATTAAGAGAAATATGCACCCATATTCACATGCACATGCATGCACACATCCACATATAAACACTTCCCACGTACACGCCCACATGCTCACACCTCCATACACAAGTCCACGCATATGCACACACCTACACACATATATACACCCATAGGACCCTCCCCCAAGACTTAACACAAGAAAATAACATAGAGCCCTTGTTTAGGTATTTCATCGAAAATATGGTAGGTATTATCACAACCATCAAGCTGTGCATCAACCACCCATCAAGTCTACACTCTAGACCATCTAAATATCCATTTTAACATCCATATGGGACTAAAAATGTATGGAAAACACATGGAGGGCAGCAATAGAGGTGTGGTTAACTTGGTACCTTTGTATCCTAAAAATGAGAGAAGGGTAAAAGTTGGAGAGGAGGAAGGATATCATCACCACCCACTAGTCACTGTGGCTCCGGAGACGTCACCGGTCCACCATTGCACTCGCCGAAGCACGAAGGAGAAGGACGAAGCTGGGCGATGATGAGGAATGGGGGGGGGGGTTGGGGGTCGCGCAAGGGGATTGAGGGTGCACATGTTATTTTTTTTACTCTCATTTCTATCCTTAATAAAACACTCAAACCCTCACAACTACCACTGTGGATCCACGATTCAGGCATGTAACGGTCCATTTTGATCGTCTCAGAGTAACGATAAATATGATACAATATCCATATTTTTCTGATATTAGATGGGTCCAGAAATCGAGAGAATATAGGTTCTGATTTCCTCATTAAAATTTACGATTAAGACATGTCAAATGACCTCCGATTGATGAATGGTCGAGTCTATTGATTCTGATTCATCGAGACAGAGCTAGTATGGTCTCTGTATGCCTTCGCTACCTGACTCGTGTGCGAGCTTTCGTAGCGAAACAAGGTATAATGTGATCGATTTTGGTCAATCACCCCTGGGTGAGACCCGATCTACGACCTGCGGCTCAACCCATGCTTGCTCGACATTAATCAGTTTTTTTGGTCACACATACCCAAGTCGGATCGGATTCGGGTTTGGAATAGGGTAGTTAAGACCCCGAGCATTACATGACATGAGTGATGTGGCATACTTTATGAGGAGATTGCATGAGTAGTTGGATCTGAGGTTATCTAGTGGAGTCTTGAAGACTCATCTCTATCAATCTTACATATCAATGGAGAATTTCACAAGAGTAAGGGGCTCGGAGGAAGATTGTCAGGGAGCTAATAGCAAAGTGAGCATAGTAAGTACATGCAACAGTGCAAGACATGGCAGCAAATGCATGTGTCAATACGTATGCGGACGTAGTGGAGGTATACACAATGAAGCATCAGAGATGTTCGTGAGAAACGAGGTGCAATCATGTGTGAGTAGGTGCAAGTACCATTATCGAAGCAATGTTGAGCTAAGGAGACATGGAGCGTTGTAGGTGCCAAGAACGTGTGTGGGCCTGCATGGTTAATGATTCATGTACGAGAGTGGTCTGAAGGCCACAACGTCGAGGTCTAGATGAATTGACATTAGCATGTGAATTGGTAAGGATGAGTACCACACAAAGGCACATATGTCACAATCTCCCTTTTGGAATTAGATCAAATGTTTGGTGGCACTTAGTAGAATTTAGAAAAGTTTCATCAGCAGACGTTACAACGCAAGTGTGCCATTGACTGGACGGGTAATGTGGCATCATCTACAAGAAGAAGAAAAGAATAGAAATGAAATCAAAGATATAAGAATATGAAGAGTTGTCATTGAATGTGAAGGGTTGTCATGGAATTTGAATAGTCTTGCATCTTTATGTTATTGTTAACACAAATTAAATAGTGAGAATCCCTTCTCTTTACAAGAATCTTGTATATAAGGAGGGGGATGAGGGATTGTTCCTCACAACACCCAACTCTAGAGCGAGCCCCCCTCCAATAAGAGAAGAAGGTTTGTACATGACCTTGTGTTCTTGTGTTTGTGCTTATGCTTATATCAGAGTACCGGTATATGAGCAAGCATAAGTGCTAGAAGAGTTTGAGTGTGCCCGTGATCATTCTACTCGGGGGAAGGCTGGTTAGCTTATGAGATAATGCACACATGTTATATCTTCAAAAATAGAATTTGGGATTTCGACCACGTGATAGTTGGTACCAAAGCATAGGAGCTACACATTGTCTGTGTGAAGTGATATTTGAGTGGTTAAAGCTTGGGAGATTGTCGACATATTCATTAGGAGAGTGAAGACATTTGTTGGTGCAAGTTCATATTCAACTTTCAAAAGAAGATGGCGGGTATCACCCATTATGTTACTGACTTGGAGCCATGGCGGAGATTGAGTCCACCTTTATGACACATAAACATCACATCGAAACTCCTAAGGATCGTTCTTCCAATGGATGTATTGTTAGGGATGACTCCTAACATTCCTCGAGCATATCAAGTCCTTGGTAGACAAGATGGAAGCGCTTAGTGAGATGATGGATGGTCTTCATGATGATATCACCCTTATCAAGAAGGCATTGGTGAGTGGCAAGAGCTCTACAAAGATTTGATGATATAATTTACTAGAACCCAAGTCTTTCATAAGCCCTCAACGTGCGAAGGATTTAAAAAACTTCATAAGGGACATGAAAGTGTACTTCAAGGCGACCAAGACCAAGGAAGCCTTAAAGATGGGCTTGGCATTGATGTACTTATCGAGGGATGACAAGTTATGGGGGAGAAGTTGTGTTGCAGATGATGCAAGGCCGAGGATCTCCAAGTGGGAGATCTAGTCATGGAACTGAATGTGCAGTCTTGCCGAAGAACATTGTGTGGATTACACAAGAATCTCTTAGACACTTGAAGAAAGCAAGAATCATTTGTGATATGTAAAGTAGTTCACATCTTTGTTATCGGACAACAGGGGCATGTTCAAACAAGACAAGTTGTTCAATTTTACAATGGATTGCAAAGCTGGGCCCAGTCCAAACAGAGGCATGAAGTAAAAGATCTGAATTCAATAATTGTTATGGAAGACTCATTGGTCGACTAGAGTGCCTAACTAGTCTACACTAAAGTTCACTACCAAGTCAAAGGCAAGCCAAGATCAAAAGAAAAGGAGTGCTCCAAGAAGAAGATGTAAACCAAGAGCCAGGGATGTTTCATATATGAAGGATCATTTGGGTGCAAGGCTTCCCAAAGAGGGATATGCTCTGGTATCTTTGTGTTAGCGAAGGAGAAGAAGATGATCGTGAGGTACTATTGGGGGTATTAGGTGATCTTCAGAACATACTGTTTCATAGTGAAGCTATAAACTTGTGGACGGAGAGATCTCTACCACCAAGAACTTTGAGGTGCTAAGGCTTGACCGGGAATATGCAGGAGTGTTAAGGTGCATGTTGAGCACCAACACGTGCAAAGGAGTTGCACACTACAAGTCACGGATAGGAGAATACATGTGCATGAGAACACAGTGTGGAGCCTTGGAGGGAAATGCAACGACATGTCAAGCTGTTGGACATTCATGTCAATGATGTGGTGACGAACCACCTCATCAATAAGCTTGCGTAGATTGAGATATTGAAGATGTTCGGAGCGCATGAGACACTCATCTCTCAAGGTATGGTTATGCCCACAAAGAGCGGTAGAGATAAAAAATGAGCGAGCATGGAGGTATGTACTATATAAGTGGAGCTACATTTGCCACACACCAACGATAAAGTTGTCGGATCCTCTCATGCAGTCAAGAGAGATGCATCGAGTATGGGAGATGATGAGGAAGCTCCACTTCTCATGAACACTAATTCAAGACAGGATTGCAAGAAGAACATGTTTGAGAAGGAAAGTGGTGCATGCTTGAACCATCCTTCCCCTTGATACACGTTAGGTGGTGCATAATGGAAGGAGGATCGTAACGGGATGTCAGGTGAAGAATAGATGTTCAGTTGATGATCATAAGGTGGGGAAGGTGTGTAAAGCCCCCGAATTCCATGGTCAAGAATGTACATGCATACAAGATGGCCGAGTCACATACACAAGCAATGTGGCGCACTTCAAGGGAAGTTTGCACAAGTAGTTAGCTCAAAGGTTGTCAACTGGAGTCTTGGAGACTCATCGCCAACAGTACATGGGTCGTGGAAATGGAGAGCATCACAGGATGACATGAGCATGGAGGAAGAGTGACATGGAGCTTATAGCATAGAGAGCGTAGCAAGTACATGCAGTAGTGCAAGACATGATAGTGAATTCATGCATCATCATGTATGAGGGCATGGTGGCAATATGCGTAGTGAAGCATCAGATTTGTTGATGAGCAATAAGGCAAGATCACATAGCATATGCACGAAGGTGTATGATATTATTATCGATGCATGGAAATCCAAATAGGCACGGAACATTGCAAGTGATGAGTACGAGTGTGGGTATGCATACTAGATGATACACATATAAGAGTAGTCCATAGACATTGTCGACATGGTTCTGGAGGACTTCACCTTAGCATGTAGGTAGCTAAGCACAGCTACCACACAAAGATACATATGTCATGGTCACCTTTTTGGCACAAGAGCAAGCATTTGGCAGCTCTTGGTATAATTTGGCAAAGCTGCATCAGCAAGCATTGAAATACGAGTATGTTTCTGACTAAACGAGCGATGAGACGTCATCTGTGGGAAGATGAACGGACACCAAGGGAGTCAAAGAAACAAGAAGATGAAGAGTACTTGTGGAATGCGGAGGAATGCGGTGGAACTTCAAGAGCATTGTGCCTCTATGTTATTATTAATACAAAAATAATAGTGAGAGTGCTTTGACTTTCCAATAGTCTCAGGGACGGAGGGAGGGGGACGGGAGGGGGCCGGGTCTCCCTGTTCCTCCTCGCCCTCCCTTTCTATATTCCAGGAAAATCAAGATTCCCCCCCCCCCCCAGTGCTTTCTTTTTTAGGTAAATGAGGTTGCATGTCCTTGCAATGTGAGATTGCGATCAATTTAATAAGTTAAAAAATTGACTAATTACCATCATATTTGAAATAAAGGGTGTGAGCGAGAGGGTGTAGTCCCACATCTCCCAATAGACAATATCTCCTTTTCAACTTCTCATTTTTTAATTTTAATTTCTACGGCATTAGCCGAAGTCCGCCTATTCTCATCCCTTTTCAAAATGATACAGATAAGGATATCACTTTGATATCCTCAAACATATGTATCTGTATTCTGTATCCGAATACACATTTTCATGTATAAATATAATTGCAAATTTATTTTTAACATAGATAACGTAATTTTAGGGTTTTCTCACTTGTGTCCCTCTTAGATTTTGCAATATCGGTTATGCTAGTCTATTTTTTGTAGTATCAATTCTTTCTCTGTGTTCATACGAAACTGAAGTTTTGTCCTTCTATCAAGGTAAACTAGAGGCAACTTATATTACAAAAGGACATGACTATACATTTTGTAAGAATACATGGGCACAACTGATATTAGAAAAAAGAAAGGTACATAACTGATATCGCATATTCTAATAGGGGTACAAATGATAAAATTTATTGTTTTATGCATTCTTTCATTATATTTGGTATAATTATTACAATACAAGTATAACTAATATATTTATATCATCTATGTTCTATCTAATGCATGCATATTTAAGATAATATATGGACTATTTGTATGTGATTGGTACCCTTTATGCATCTCTATCCGTTTTTAAGGAGAGGATAACATAGTTTTTATATTCGTCAAATATCCGCATCCATATTCGTATTTAAAAATGGATAAGGATATAGTAACATCTATATTTGTATCCGTACATTTGCATTTTCGCCAACCAATCCACGTAAAAGAAAAAAAAGAGAATAACAAAGCTTGATTAGATGCACTGAATTAGTGAAAAAATAGAGAGAATTTTGCAATCTCCATCAATTTTGTAACCACAATACTCGTAGAATGCTTTAAAAAAAGTTACTTTAGGAACAATTCTAAATTATAAAGAACAATTCTAAATCACAAAGAAGAGGAATGACTACTTACAATTTTAATTTTCTGTGAAAAAAATTGTATCCAAGTCTTACTTTCGACGTAGTAAGTTTATGAGTAATTTTATTTACTCGAATTTTTTTTCAATTTTTTTAAAATATTATGATATGTTCAAACAATTATTTAATATCTTTAGAGATGGTATGATATGAAGTCAAAATAAATTTTACAACTTAAGTAAACAAAATCTCTCTATATATATTAAAAAAATCTTTCTATTCTACTTGGTCCCCCCAAGCCAACATTCTTGGCTTCGTCCCTGAATAGTCTTGTATATAAGGAAGAGGTGAAGAGTTGGAGCATGCCATGATCGTTGTACTCAAGAGAAGGTCGGTTAGCTTACCAGGAGATAATGCTGCACAAGTTAGATCTTTAAAAATAGCCTGGGGTTTTGACCTTGTGACACTTGGCCACTCGAAGATTGGATGCACAAGTTAGATCTTTAAAAATAGCCTGGGGTTTTGACCTTGTGACACTTGGCCACTCGAAGATTGGACAACATCAATTTGTTTTCACAACGCAGAATCATCAAGCGCCGCTAAATCTTGATCGGGCTGGAAAGCACCGTCACTCACCGTCACTTGAGTCCAATGCTTCACATCCATATACGGCCCATTATAATGCCATATTATGTAGCCTTTTACACCTTGAGAACCTTACTAGCAAATGCAACCGGGCCATGTTGTAGGCCACTGTGGCATGCATACATTGATTTTGGTGGAATATGAATAATGTGTAAAGCTAATGTGTTGGGTTTGATAGGTATTGGAACCAGTCAATTGGTCTGGTGGTTGAGCAGTGGCTCCTCCAAACTAAAGACCAAAGTTCGAATCCCCGAATCTCTCATTACATCAGAAAAAAAAGGTACTGTGGAGGGGACGGACCCTGTATTTAAGAAAAAGGTTTGATAGGCACTACTTAGATCAAGTTGTATGCGTGCAGGCTTTGGGTTATGTTTGAGCTGCAAGATTTATGCTTGGATTTGACCTGGCCAAATTGAACATATTTAAGGTTTTATCTAATCTTAAAGTTTGTATCTATTGGGTTTTTTCTTTTCGAGGTTAACCTTGAGTCTATCAAGAGTCACGTTTGAAAATTCATGTGTAAAAAATTAATTTCTTCAAAGTTTCTATGTGAGTTGATAGTGATCTAAACGAAAGGTAGTTGAAGATCTCAAAAATCCAATCACTTTAGTACTCTCTAGATCTTTGGCATTTCTTCTACATATCCATGATGTCAACATAACGAGAGATGGGAGTCTTGTTTTGCGGAAATATTTTTGGACTCAATATTTCTTTTGTTAGTGTCATCGACCCTTTTTATGGGTGCATTGGTCTCTTTTAGACATAAATGTACAATTGTTAAATGTAAATAAATTATAGATGTTTTGATGTTTTTGAACTTTCAAAAATATTTTTTGCTTAGGTTTTTGTAATGTTGCAAAAGTTTTAGTACATGAAGTGATGGAGCCAAGAATTGTAATGTATTTTTATATATTTTTAGATTTTTAAGTAGGGTTGGGGAAGCTGCACCTGGCGGTGTAGCCAAGTAGTTGGGTGTAGCCAAGTAGCTGCATCCGATCAATTTTTCATTTATTTTTTTGTGTTTTTGAAATGAAATCTAGGGAGATTTAAATCACCCTATATCACCATAGACTCATGCCAAATACAACTAAATCTGGCACTTATATCATCTCCATCAAGACTATCACATTTTAACGGTCTCAGAATTACTGAAATTGACCCTATCTAGATGGGCATATTAAGAATATTTGTTTTGCATGAAATTTGAATGCATATTCTACTCAATAAACTAAATAGCTCCCCATAGGTTTCCTTAGAAAATCAGAAACGAATAAGAAAAAGGGTTTTTATTAGTTGTGCCCCTCTGAGATATCGCAATTTTAGTTATGCCCCTCCCTTTTTTGGAATATCAGGTATGCCCCTACCTTCTTGCGAAATTCACAGTTGTGCCCTTCTGTTAAGGTAAAGTAAGGGCATAACTGATATTACAAAAGGCAAGAACTATGAATTTTGCAAGAAGGTAGGGAGATAACTGATATTCCAAAAAAGGGAGGGGTATAACTGAAATTGCAATATCTCAGAGGGGCACAACTGATAAAAATCCTAAGAAAAATGGTTGTGTAGCTAATTGGCTACACCCCGGTGTAGCTTCTCTTTTTCTTTTTAACTATATTCCTGTTAAGTATACATGGAACGTATATGCATCCCATAATTTTTCGTTGTCCTTCATTAAT
This sequence comes from Ottelia alismoides, assembly GCA_037367405.1. Classification (NCBI taxonomy): domain Eukaryota; kingdom Viridiplantae; phylum Streptophyta; class Magnoliopsida; order Alismatales; family Hydrocharitaceae; genus Ottelia; species Ottelia alismoides. The sequence goes on along the minus strand of JAZKJV010011713.1, from coordinate 56,329 downwards.
TCAAGAAAGCATTAAGACATTGATTGTGCTATGCAGACCCTACAACACATCATCATTCAATGTAAAATTGCAACAATATCTAAGAGAGAAATATTCCACCTTAGTTTAGACTATCTTTACATCTTATAGGCCTTATAAGCCTTAATTAAGTTGAGCTAAGTGGAATCTAAGGAGTAGTCTGGTGGTAGCGCAGTGTGCTTACATCTTAAAGGATTCGAGTTCAAATCTTAAAGGAGACGCTCCGGACTCCTGAAATTAGCAGGCCTACTATTGAAAAAAAGTTAAGTGTATTTATGCGTATAGTTCAAGAATTGTTGAGTGCATTAGTACCATAACCAATCGAAGGATATCTAATTTTGAAAATGAATTTGGAATCAGACGTGATTAGCAAAACTTAAGTAATAATTACAACAAGACTTAAAAATCAGGAGTACCTCAAGTTTGAAAAACTCCTGAAATTAGATGGATTAAGATCGAAATGACACGGATTCTTGACAAAGGATAAATTTGGATTTAGCTTCTTGGAATCGGTTCCATGCATATGGGTTGAAATAATTTTAGAATATTTGAAATATTTGATTTTTTTGAGATTTTTTGTTATAAAATAAGAATTAACAGTTGTGGCCATCGGGTTAGTTTCCATTCATTCTCTTTCCAACAGATGTCGTCTCAGGGGTAAAAGTATACTCTGAAAGGAAAAAGAAGGGTACAAGTGTGATTTTTTGAAAATTGTAAAAGTACAACTATAGGGAAATTTTACTAAATTGAGCTTTGGTCTGTATAAACCATAGTTTGGTTCATGTCATTATCGGCAAAATGAACGAACATGCACACGTGATAATGGTGCAAGAAAGTAGGGGCACAACTGATATTGCAAAGAAAGAAAAGGACATACTTGATATTGCAGAATCTAAGAAGGGCATAACTATAAAAAAACCTATCTAGGTAACTCTTCAGAAGCATAGGTGGTAGAATAAGCAATGCTCGCGTACACTTACATAACAGTTAAGGTAGTTTATTGTTCTCAGATTTGGATAAATTAAGATATCACAGTGAAACATAACATTACTCCAATTTTAACTCGGATGTCACAATCATGACTAGTTTATCTTTTTTTATTCGATAATTTTCATGTTCATTTTTTGAATTTTTTATAAAAATAATACCATGGATTTTCATAACTATATCCGTTTAATATGTCATACAAATTTAATCAAAAACAGAGACTCATATGCCCTTCATCCAGCACAGGTCGATTACAGCAAATCTAAGACCGTTAAAATTATGAAAACTCATGAATATTTTCCAAAAAAATTCTCAAAAATAAATATGAAGTAGGTAAGGTTACCTACTTCATGAAGTAGGGTCCATTTCCTCGTCAAATAATCAGACGTGTCATGAAACAAAGTAAGGAAGTTGTAATTAAAACTGAGAAAGTTCAGCCACACACACTATTATTAGCTAATACTGATGAAAAGTGTGGGTCGTTTTTGTCGAATAGCTACGCATTTCTTAGGGATCATGCTAACTACATTGTCCCAAAGCTACCGACTATATTAAGAAGATTTGAAGTTATTCTGATTATTAAAGAGTTCAATCACATAAGTCAATGTGAAGTTCTTGATCATAGCTAGCATCATATGATGTCATCCAGAGAGGATCTCTTGTCCAAAAAGAGATGGCAATCCTTTCTAGAGACCGATGTCCATCTCACACTATTGATGCAAGTCCTCTACATAAGACTGGAGATTCGAGTTGTCAGACTAATCAAGTTAAAGAGTTAAGTTGACGAGGTCGAGATAGTTTAAGGCAAGTATCATAGACTACCACAAGTGGGCACTCCTCTATTGACCGAAGACGCACACATACACACACAAAGACAAGGACCCTTTCAAATGAGGCGGGGGCTCACCATTTCCATGGTTAGCCATCAATCAGATTCATTAGATCTCAATTTGATGGTTGCATCGAAACTTTATCCAAATGTGTGTTTTCATTATTCGGTTTATTGAATCTCAATTGTATTTTATGATATGAACTTACAATTTTAGGATTGTCGAGATTTGTCATTTTCGTCAATATATCTATTATTAATGTCCATTAACGTTCTCAAGGAACTAGGTTTATATATATATATATATATATATATATATATATGAATAACTTAAAATGAGATTGCGACTCACAACCCCATGGAGAGCTATTAATATGGGCTTTTAGATTTTAATCATGTGGTTGAGATTAAATAGGTATTAATGTTAATTTTAAATTGATGATAAACCCATTTTCACCATTCTCACTTTCTAAAAATAGAACGTGACAACCTATTTTTAATTAATGTTAATTTCTATTTAATCTCTCTAGATGTGCGTCAAACCCTATCAGATGGAGGGTGGCACGCGGAGAAGGGGGGATATGGCAGCATGCATCTCTCTCATGTCGGTGGCATCGTCTCTCTCTTTCTCCTATGATGATGGCGGCGACGAGGGCACATCCGGGATATCCGGAGACGATGTGTAACAAGGAGTGTGCCCCCCCACTCTCTTGACAGCGGTGTGCGGCGAGGAGGAGCACGAGTACCCCCCCCCCCCCCTCCCCTTTCTCAATGAGAGTGTGTTTAGGTTTGTCAAGATCTATTGTATGTATCATATGCTATTCCATTTACGATTAGAGATCTTTTTTTCTTTTGGATTTCGCAGCGATGCAAAGGGATGGGGGTTGCGAGGAAGGTGACAGAAATGGTGGCGTGGGTGGTAGCTGCGAGAAGGGCAAAGGAGGGAGCGGCGACCGCGATGAGGGAAAAGGAGGTGAAAGAAGAACTAAACGAAGGATCATGTCGATCATGTACTCCTCATAGGGAGGGAGCACAATCGTCAAAGTGACCTACGAGAACCTCGAGCCCTTATCAATAATCAACCCACACAATAAATCAATCAGTGAAGAAGCATGTGTGAATCAAAATTTATTATAAACCCTGCAAATAAATAAATGTATAGTGACAAGCAGAGTAGGGCGTCGAACACAGGGAACACACGATGTAGCCCTTAATACTATTTATAAATAAATAATGAATAAATAATATAGGTATGTATATATATATAACTATGCACAATATTAGTCCAAGAATGAGGGTTTTAATTATATATTTATATATTTTCTAATTTTTTTGTTTTTATAATTTTTATAGATTTTAATTTTCTTTTTATATTTTTCAAAATTTTAATTTCTTTTTTTTAATTATCTAATACAGGATATATACGACTATATATACACCATAGTCTAAGATAATTATAAATACTAGTAAAAATACTCAAAATGCAGGAAATAAAATTTTTTGGTTTTTAAATATTTTTTTACTATTTTTGTATTTTTTAGGAAATTTTGCTAAATTTTATGGATTTTAAAAGTCAAAAATACCCTAAATCAAGGATTTAATAATTGTCCAAAATTGAAATGAAGATTAAAAATAGCAAAATAAGTCCAAAATTCTTAAAAGAAATTTTAATATATAGATAATAATATAAAGAAAATTTAGAGGTAGAAAAATATTTTTTTATTTTTGAGGATTTTTAATATTTTTATAATGGAATTTGGAGCTTTTAATTTTTATATGTTTTCTTTTGCTTTTTTTTGGATTTTTGGTATGAAGGTATTATGCACTATAATAAGCACAAAGTATTTTTTTGAAATTTTTAGACACGATTTTATGATTTTTTAAGGAAAATAGGGATTATCCGTGCAGTATTCAATTTTTAGAAAATAGGAAAAGGGAATAAAATGCAAATGTAATTATATTGCGTGAATAAGCATGCATCCAGGTACCTAATCCTATTTTTCATCATTTTTGGGGCACGATTGATTTTTATAATAAATAGCAAATCACATACAAAAATGATTAAAGGCCTATTTTTCCAATTAAAATTAAATATGAGGGGTACAATGCAATTTAACCCAAATTTTACCGCTAATATTCAAATTTTATATTTTAAATGATAATTAAAATAACCTGCGAGGGTTTACATGCAATATTCCTGATATAAAATGTGTGCACGCAACAGAGACTAAACTTTAATATTGAAGAAGTTCCATGGTGTACATGCAATTTATCCACTACTTCTTAAATGATAGACAATATTTACGAGTCTCTTTAGAAATTACAAAATGGCATAGGGAGTTATTTGATAATTACCCATTAACGCCTTTGATCGGACGACGTTGATGACACCATGTGTCTGATCGGGTGGTCGAGCACTCGCACCATTTTCGCCTCGAATCTACGATCCTGATTAGATCTGAAGGCGGGCTTCAATCGGACACCACCTGGAGCTCTTTCAAGAATACAAAGAACACCAGCATGGTGAACTTTCAATTGTCGATTCATCACAACTCCAAGCACCAATCTCCTTGCCAATGAGTGGAAAAGGATGCGGGGGCGCCTCAACGTGCAATGGCAGGCTCCAAGGGAGGCGAGGAAGCTTAAGGTGCCCAAACGATGTCCAAGCACCTGAAGCAGCATCCGAGTGATCGTTAGAGCTTCATACACTACCTGGCACCTGCATACATGCACCAAAAGATTCCTGGGCACAAGGATGTCTACCTCGACCCAGGAGTTGACCAAAACAGAGGGCGGAATGGTAGGGAGATAGAGCTCTAGAAATACGACGGAAGAGGAGTTCGAAGTCCTTCAATTCAGGCAAAATCGAAAGGGCTTTTGCAAGCGGATTGTGGAGAAAGTGTGGGGGATCGAAATGGGGTGAGTGGATGGGTCAATTACGGTCAGATTATAGGGAAATTGACCTAGAGCCCGAGCTCTAGGTCAAAGATGGATTTGATTATTAGCGTACTCCTTACAGTTAACCATGAAACTAAAGTCATAAATGGAATCTAAGGAATACAAATAACCTAAAATGCACAAGAAATGGGGCTCAACTGAGCTGGGAGCTCAGGATCAGAATTGGTCGGAGCAACTCCGGCGGTGGGTGGATAGGCCTCTCCAACCATGCTCCTCGTTGTAGATCACACCTGGAGCTTCCTGTCACCAAGTTGGAGGTGATTAAGGAGATCTGAGGGGCTAAAACAGGCCAAAGATCGATCAACAAAATGAGTGAGAGGGACTTATTTATAGAAGGTTTTTGAGCAATTTTAAGGGATGCTTGCATATAATCGATCGAGGGTTGGTGTGGATTCTGGTATGGTCGAAGATCAGGGATGAATGGTCTTAGCGATGGTGGAACTCTCGAGGGCAAAGGTGAAGAATGGAGGCACGATAAATCGACGATGTGGGCATGCGCATGACTTCTGATAGAAGTCAGAGGGGGTGAAGTATAGTTGACCTAGGTCAACAAATGGAGGCGCATGGTTGGTCCACATGGACCAACCATAAAATCCAAAGGAAAAATGTGTTGGAAAATGGAGAACAAATAATAATTGATTTTTATTTTTAAGTTATAAAATGAAAAGTGTTTCTAATTTTTTGTAGTATTTTATGCCAATTTTTTTATTTTTTTCTAGGAATTATATCAGAGGTTACTTTTTACAAGTATACATATAGGTATTTTCATCTATATTTTGTATATTTTATTTTTATTTTGTTATTTGGATTTTATTATTTTATTTTTCTAATTTGCATATTTATAACTTATTTTTATGTACATAAAGATATTTTTATTATATTTTATTTGATATAATATTTTCACTTAAATAAATATGTATATTTATTACATAGGTCTGTGTACTGTATATTCATCTATGTACTTAGTATATGTATTTTCTTTTAATGATTTCTTTATGGTTTTATTTTATTTTTAATATGTACACATATTATAAATAATATTTACATATTTATAAAAATATAATATTATAAAAATAATGAAGAATAGATAAAATGAATATTTTATTCAGGTATATTGTACAATAGGGGTCTAAAACCTAACTTTCACACATTAACTCCAAAAAAATATGGAATCACTTTCATTAAATAGCTTATTAAAAGTTATATACAAGTAAAGATGATTTTCACATATTTTGAATTTTTATTTGGGAGATATGGATCTGTGAAGTTTGGGTTTTATGATTTTATTATGTGTATAAAATTTACATTATATATTATTTTTGTATGAACTAAGTTTTAGATTTTTCTACACATTTTTATTTACAATTTTCATTAAAAGTTTCTTTATTTGAGGTGTGAATAATAAAGAATAAAATAGGTCCCAAAAAGTAATTATTGGCCTATTTTGTAGAGTGATCAAACTGTGGTTTCTATAAAATTGGCTGTCGTTTTTCCACCTACTTTATTCCTTGTCGACTAAGTCATCATGATGATTGAGTCTTGGGGGCTAGGGTCATTTCAATCTCCTTGACACTTCGCTCTTTTCTTTTCTTTCCTTTGTTCTTTGATTTTGGCAATAAATAAAGTAACTGTACAATATTTTACAGTATTTTATACATATTAATGAATGTTTATTTTGACAAATTAATGATATATTCATGCATTCAGTTAGGGTTTGGCCAAAATGAAAGAAAAGTGATGAAATGGAAATTCATCATCCCCCTCCCATATTTGCCTTTGCTAGTCCCTAGCAAACGTGTATACATATAAGTGCTGAAAGTTTTATTTTATTATTTTCTTAATAAAAATATAAAAAAACCAAGAAAGTTTTGTTTGTGTAAAAGCATAATATGTCTACATTGTTATAATAGAATCGAAATGTAAGTGGAATTCCATTGAATTCATTTTTAAGCATGTTCTACAGAAAACAAGTTGTGCGGTTTGATTAAAAAATCTTATTTCACCTAGGAAGTTCTGAATGAATCAAAAATTCCAATTCAAATCGATTAGTTCAGTATAGTACACATTAATAGGACTGTATTTATGTTTATGCTTCATGAATATGCTATTTTCTGGGCATTTCTAATTGTAGCTCAAAGAAGACATTTGGATTAATGATGTGTTCGGAACCACTTTGAGGTTAGGATTTGTGATACAACATCCCTTAGGTTCCATAATCCTACCAATCACTCCAAGTCACGGTCAAGTAAGAACCATCCTCTCAATCACATATTCTTGCTACCTTGAAGTGATAGAACCATGTGTGTGAATTGTGTTAGCTCTCCCCAGACAAAACTGTTGAACAAACAAGGATTCTGCTCTTCTAACTTGTCCTCGTGGAGACAAGTATTCCCTTCTAAGGTCAGGGGCTCCTGGCCTTTACAACCGAATGGGGGAAGGAAGTAAGAAGGATTGGGAAAAGAAGTGAGAATGGACCAGTGTAGTCTTCATCCCCTTGTGAAGTCAATCAATGTAACCGGGTCTTCACCAAGAAGTAGGCCTTTTCTGAAGCTCAAATTTTTGTGGAATTTTTGGTGTTGGCTTCTTTATATATTTTCGATGTCTTTGGATAGCTTCCGCATTCTTGTTTTGTTCCTTGGCGGGTATAGAATCTTTTGGTCTGCCCATTTTTAGGGTCTTGAAAAAAGTTGCTTCAGTAGACCATTCCTCATCTGAAGCATTATTTCAATCCATCTCCAGTCTTTAGATATCATGGCTACCAGAAGAAGTGGGTTAGAGTACCGGTGTCAGCAATCCTCAAGAATGGTTCCTAAACCACCCTTGACAAAGCAGCCTTGCATCGTCCTGACTTAGACTCCAATATTTTTCAACAATCCATATGAGTTGAGCTAAGTGTTAGATGTGAAGTTTCCAATCAAGTTATTGTCTCATGAATCTTATAGATGATATGAAGGGCTCTATATAGACACAGTGAACTGGCTTATAAACATAGTCTCATAGAACCCAAAGAATTAAGTCAGGATGACCTGAAGTATCTCCAATTCCAGTCCTCAATGGGTTCCTCTGAAATTAAGTATATTAAGGCCTATTTCAAGCTCCAATCTTCAGACTTTATTTGGACTTGCTCAATCGTCTAGATTACTCCGAAGAATGCGCATTCTATGTACAATGCAAAAGAATGCTTTTGTGATGCATTTTTTCTGATTTTGAGTTTTTTATGAATTTTTGGTGAGGATTTTCTATGTTTTTGGAATTTTTAAAACAAAAGTTTTTCTAATCAAAAGGTATGTATAAATATTTACACGGGGGTGCATCTTATTAGTTACAAGAGTTAGGGTTTTCAAGAATTTAGAAAGGATAAGCAATTATACATATATATACAATTAATAATGAATTTTTATGTGATGTATATGTTCCTCAAACTTATTTGCAAATCATTTTACAAACAATTTTGAATACTATAGTCCAAAATAACTTTTACAAATATTTTATAAACATTTACAAACATTTGAAAATCATTTTGTAAAGTTTTTTCAAACAGTATGTATAGATTGTTCAAATATTTTTGCAACCATTTTCCAAAACCACTTGCAACTAGTTTTTCAAACATTTCTATTTCACACAAAGAAAAGAAATTTTTACAAACAAAATATTTTTACAAAGGTTGAAAATATTTTACAAAATATTTTTCAAATAGTTTTCAAAAGATTTTTCAGATAGATTTTCAAACTATATTCTAAATATTTTGTGAGGCATTTTTACCTGATTTATTAATCAATATATACAAGAAGAATTTCAGTAAATATAAACATATTTTTATTAAATGATTTAATGAATTGTGTGTGTGTATATATATATATTTATGTACAATGATTTGGCCATAATTTATTGATAATACAAAAGTATGAGTTATGGCTAAAATATATACAGAGTATATATTGACCCCACTATACTTAGCTTGAGCTATATCCTCATAGATAAAAGAAAAAGGAAGACATAACTCATACTAAGTATAGGATAGTCTATACTACAATGACTAAAGAATAGGAAGTTGACCATCACCCCTATACTTAGGATCAATTAATCCTAAGTATAGCAGTTTGTGTATAAATGCAGGGAGGGTCGCGGGTGGGAACTAATAAATGAATAAGTTAACGACTCGACCTGTCTCCCCCTATACTTATGGTAAAATATCCCTAAGTATAGAAAGTATGTCAAAATTTGAGGAGACAGGTGAGGGATCAAAGAATGAGTACCCGAATGCACTTATCCCCCCTATACTTAGGATGAAGCATATCCTAAGTATAATAATGATGTCTGGGATGAATGCGACTTTATGGAAGAACTAAAGAATAAAAAATGAAAAGAAGAAAAGAAGAAAATGATTAACTATTCAAAAATGTTTTTGCTGGCCTCATCTGATTGAGGTGATGTTGCGGCTGTGAGTTCTTCATTGTAGACCACCTGAATTGAGTCAACCATGGATAGGAATGTGTCATGCTCGATATAAGGTTTTAGAAGTTGTCCGTTGATCACGAATGGTTGTACGTCAGCTAACAAACTGGATATGATGATGCCTCAATTGCCACGAACATGTTTCACTATGAAAGACCTTGTCCAATTGCTTTTCAACTTCCCTGGGAATATTTTGAGCTTTGCATGAAACATCAAAACTTTCTGCCCTGGTTCGAAGGTCTTGTAGTGGATGTGCTTGTCATGCCACTTCTTGACCTTTTCCTTGTACATTAGGTTGTTGTCATATGCATACTCGTGGAATTCAAGGAGCTTATTCAGATCTAACTTTCTGTTCTTTCTAGCCTTTTTGGAATCCAAATTACAGATATTGACTTCCCACAGAGATTTGTGAATTAGTTCTATGGGCAACTGGCATGGCTTGCCAAACACTAGGCGGTAGGGAGACGTTCCCAACGGTGACTTGTACGCGGTCCGATAGGACCAAAGTTTCAAATCGAGTAACTGAGACCAATTCTTCCTGCCGTGGCGCACAAGCTTATGCAATTATCTTTATCTCTCAATTTGAACATTCGACTAGGCCACTAAACTGTGGGTGGTACGGAGAGGTGACACGATGTTCAATGCAAAATTCTTGCGTCAACTTCTTCACCTCTCTATAGATGAAATGGCTACCCGAATTTTGGATATCCTGAACCATACAATGATATTTTCTCTCAAAAATCAACAGACGGTGCGACTATCGGTGGCTTGGGTTGGATAGCCTCCACCCAATGGCTTACGTAATCAACAACAAGAAGAATATACTCAAAACCCTGACTGTTGGGGAACGGGCCCATAAAATAAATGCCCCTTGCGTGAAACACATCTGAGATGTAAATGTACTTCAGATGCATTGTGTCTCTCATTCCAATAGTACTGCCCAGTCTCCGACAGTTTGTGCAATGCTTGATAAAGTCTTCTACGTCTTTGAATAAAGTCGGCCATCAAAGGCCATACTGTAGAACTTTACTGATGTCCTTCTTCCAGTGTTGTCCTCTTGATTCTCTGGCATGGCAGTACTCGAGGACGCTTTGGACTTTCTCCTGAGGAATGCATCTTCCCCAGATGCAGTCTTCCCCCTTATGATAGAGATATGGATCCTCCCATGGGTAGAAATGGATTTCTGACAAGAACTTGTCTCTCTTCATATTAGGCCAATCATGTGGAATTTCCTTGGATACAAGATAATTCATAATATCGATGAACCAGGGAAGAGAGGTGACTGACAAGATGGCTTTATCTGGAAAAGTCTCTGTGATCGGCAATAGGCTTTGCTTCGGAGTGTCTTGCTCTGACAATCTTGACAAGTGATCGACCACCATTTTTGACTCCAGGTTTATCAAGAATTCAAGGTTAAATTCCTGAAGCAGAAGGATCCATATGATGAGTCTTTGTTTAGCATCCTTCTTGGCTTGTAGATACCTGATGGTCGAGTGGTCTATATACACAATAACCTTGGATCCAAGCAAATGGGATCTGAATTTCTCCAGAGAAAATACCACCGCTAGCTGCTTTTTTTCAGTGACAGTGTAGTTTCTTTGAGATTCATCTAGAGTTTAGCTGACATAGTGAATGGCGAATGGAATATGATCTCTCCTCTGCCCAAAAATCGCCCACTAGTATAATCAGAAGCGTGTCATGATCACAAATGGTAGAGACCAGTTTGACGGTTGAAGGACAGGGGCTTGAGTGATTATTTCTTTCAACTGAGAAAAGGCCTGGAGGACTCTGTCAGCAACAATAAAGTCTGCCTCCTTGCCTAGAAGCTTGATCAGGGATCTGGCAATTTTCCTGAAATCCTGGATAAATCGTCGGTAGAAATCGACGTGCCCTAAGAATGATCTGACCTGCTTCAAATTTATAGATGGCTCTAGCTTCGAAATCACTTCTACCTTAGCAGGATCAACTTCCATGCCACGCTTCGAGATGACATGGCCAAGCACAATTTCTTCGGTCACCATAAAATGGCTCTTCTCCCATGAGAGCACATGGTTCACTTCACAATATCTTTTCAGGACTCGATCTAAATAGAGTAAACACTACTCACACCTATCTTTGTAGACCAAGAAATCATCCATAAAGACCACAAGAAAACTTCCAACCATATCTGCGAGTACCGCTAACATACATCGTTGGAATGTCGCTGGAGCGTTGCACAATTCGAACGACATTCTACGGAAGGCATATGCCCCAAACGGATAGGTGAAGATTGTTTTCTCATGATCTTCAGGGGATATGGCGACTTGATTATAACTAGAGTATCCATCCAAGAAACAGAAATATTCCTTCGTGGAAAATATTTAAATTATCTAATTGATAAAGGGAAGAGTGAAATGGTCCTTCTTGGTCGCTTAATTCAGTCGTCTGTAATCCACACAGACGCACCAAGATGTTGGAACTCTGGTTACGAGCTCTTCTCCTTTGTCATTCTTGATCATGGTGATCCATGACTTCTTTGGCACAACATGCAGGGGTCTCACCCATTTTAAGTCGGAGATGGGATATATGAATCCTACATCACACCATTTCGTAATCTCATTCATCACAACCTCCTTAAGGTTTGGATTCAATCTGCGCTGGAATTGGCGAGAAGGCTTGTTGTCTTCTTCAAGGTATATGTGATGTGAGCATAATGAGAGGTTTATCCCATGGAGATATGAAATTGTCCAGCATATGGCCTTGCCGTTTCTCTCTAGAACCTCGAGCAGATGAGGTTATTATTCCTCATTCAGTTGTGAATTGATGATTACTGGGAACATGTTCGGCACACCAACAAGGAAGGAATACTTCATATTTATCAGAAGTGGCTTGAGCTCAGGCAGGGCTTGGTTCAGCTCGGTGGTGACTTCAGTTACAGTGTAGGGTGATGGTGTCGGATCTTTCATATGTAGTGTGTCCACCATTGACACTGTAGGCTCTGGATGTAGTACTGCACAAAATTCTTCGATGATCTAATCTTTTTCACTAAAATTTTCAATGATGTCCTCTTGCTCTACCAAGGACATGTGGCCATAAATGCATTCATCGGGCAATTCAGCGAAAATCTCATCATCATGGACATCTGGAAACTCGATTGTGATGTCCAAGACTTCCTCTGTTGAGAGGAATGCATGGGTTTCAATATCATCCATAAACAAATTTGTATCGTGGATTTCAGCTAAAAAGTCACAGTCTTCTGTCCGTTGCTCTGCTAGCTCATTTTCATCTGATGTCATTGCTGAAGGTTTCGGCATTTGGATCGTCTCAATTGGCACTTTGTCACTATTTGAACGGAAGGTTATTTGCCCGGTGGCATAGTTCACTACTGCTTCGGTTGTTCGAAGGAACGGTCGTCCAAGGATTATCAGGGTATGCAGAAGAGGAGTTGAAGTATCCATATCCAGATTGATGAAGTCCACAGGGAACTGCATTCCCTGGATGGTGACGATGACATCTTCCAAAATTCCTTGGGGCTGCTTGATGGATGTATTTGCGAACTGCAGAATCATTCTACTAGATTTGAGCGGTCCCAACCCAAATTCTTTGAGTAGTGAAGTAGGCATCAGATTGATTGAAGATCCACTATCAAGTAATCTTGATCAAACATCTGACATCTGACTAAAGGATCTCCCATATCCTTCTTCTTTATCAAGAGATTGCTGATTGCATTCACTGTAGCTGTGACGAACCGTGAATTCACCTTTTTAATGATGTCGAATTATTGATTTCATTACAGTCAGATAAATTCACAATTGATCAAAAACTGATATTTCAATTTATGTCAAATTAAAGCAAGCGATCGATTTTTTTACTTGGGTAAGTCCAAGGTCAAACTCAGGGAGGCAACTGTCTCCTTAGGTTGTCTTAAAGTCGATCTCGAATTTAGGTTTTCAAAGAGGGGTATTTTTTGTTGTTTTTAAAAGCGATAAATGTGCGATATGTAATTTTGACAAAGTTCGAGGGTTAAAATGTAAATTTCGATCAAATGAATTCCAAAAATTCTCAAACTTGGACAGAATGAAATATGATGAAATGAGACTACTATAATTTTTTCGAATTTTTGAATGCAAAGTGAATATTCTACGATTAAATGAATGCAAACAATGAGATTTTCACTAATTAATTATAATAAATATTAAATCTAATTATTTTCAGGAATTAAAATTATCTAAGATAAGTCACTAGGTAATCTATCTCATAAAAATCTTAGACCCTAAAAATGCTCGATGTAATACCTGTTAAAAATCAATTAATGAAATGCATGAAATGATTTTTAGGGAAAAAACTACATACGCAAATGCAAATCTTTTTGGGCACAATATTATTATAATTAATTCTACCATCCATGAATTTTTGGCAATTGTTCGAGCAGTGGTTAATCAATTATGAATTTTTACGCGCAAGATGGGCAAAATATATCAATTTTGGCAAGAACAATTATTATTAATTAATCACAAAGCATAAAAATATAAATCCCATGTCGTAATGTAGAGAATTAATTGTAGAACATCATGCAATTTTTAAATAATAAAAATAATGCCAAAATGAGGTTCAAACTAAATATAGAATACAAGGGTCTCGATGCAATTATAATAAATAGATAATGCATAAAATACAAAGCATGGACCTAATAGTAATTACCGATACTTGGGAGGACTCTTTTGTAAAATGTCCACAGGTCACGTGTGACGCACGTGACCTTGGATGGCGGGGCCCTTTACGTAGTTTGGTAGACCTCCGGGGGTTCCTTTGCAAATGTTCCCTTCCCCACGTGTCGGTCACGTGCGGGGGGATTTTTCTTCCTTGTTCCATGAAATCAGAGGGCAGGGGCATCGGTGGACGGTGCATTGGACTTCAAGCCGGTGGCGGGAGCTGGAGATGCGTTTGCGGAACTTGGCGGGCAGAGATGCAGAGCACCTGGAGGTCCAGACAACAGCAACAGTTCTGTTGTGGAGGCGGAGATCGCGGATGTAGCCTGGCGCTCACGGTCAGCTGGAACAGGCTCGCCTGCTCGGTGGACAAGAGGCGGAGTTGGAGAAGTGGTGCGTCGGCGCCCCTGTAGCCTGACGACGTGGCTACACGGAGGTGGCCGCGTGTACGGCACATGGTTATAGGCGGTGGGTGGTGAAGTGGTGATTGGTGGAAGGAGCGGATGATGGGTGGTGAGATGGCAGACCGAAGAGTAGTGTCTGAGATGTTTGCAGGTGGCTATACGTGGTTGTGAGGGGCGCGAGTAGAAGAACACGGGAAAGTTTGTAAAACATAGTAAATAGAAGGTGAAGGGGGATATCGGGATTTTGCCTGGGGTCGAGGCAGGCTACAACCCTCCTCTGGTTGTCGCTTTGATCGAGGCCGGCAAAAGGCCTCGAGAAACTTGAGTTGATCATGCCGATGAGGATAATCACTGGAGAATAAGGCCCTTGTCACTGACCCTTTCCCTCCGAGCTCTCTCTCTCTCTGCGAATATGGGCAGATGCACGAGTATTTGGTGGCTCGATGGTTTTATAGGGAGGAGGAAGTCATTGCGCGGCAACCACGAGGATAAGGGTAGTTGCTTTATATGAGGGAGCGGAGGAGGAGCGGCCGGCTGTTGCGCAACGGGCAGAGGAAGTTGCGTGGGTGGTTGAGGAAAGGGCGAAGAAGAAGGGAGTCGGGGTGACTGAGTGAGGAAGGAAGAGGAGGGGGGCTCACATGCGTGGCACGTGAGGTGGAGGAATTAATTTTAATTTTTTTTATTTTTTAAATTTTTATTTAACAGAAAACGAAAATAAAGAGGTGTAAAAATAGCTTACACGTGGAGCCGCCACGTGTCAGCTCCAGAAAAAGCCGAGACTTAAATAGAAAGATAAATGGAAAAGAAATAACAAATGACCTCAGATCGAAAAGTGCTCAACATGAAAGTTTCTCTTCTCAATGAGATCTACAACCTTTATAGAGAAACCAAAGCAAAAGAAGTCATCTGTGTAAAATGATATTTTTGGGGTACTCCATGTACATAAAATATCTTGATTTTTGGGTTTTGTAATTTTTTTATGATTTTTAATAAAGAGAAAATAATAATAAAATAAAAGATAATTATTTACACAATATTATACTTTTTTTGGATTTTTACTAAATAAGAAAATAAGGAAATAAAATAAAGAAGAAAAAGTGAGTTATTTGTGCAGACTGGCAAGGGACACTCAAACTCAGTTAGATTCTTTGATTTCTGTCTGAATTTAGATTTTTATGGATTTTAATAAAACTTTCATAAAAGAATATAAAGGAAAAAGAAATAAGTGAAAAAGAATTAATTATGTACATAAAATACTAGGTCAAAAACAGGTAAAACACAAAACGCGCAGAAGAGGCCCAAAACCCAACTTTCACATACGAGCTCCGATTTTATGAAATTAGTCTTGTTTTGAAGGCCTTTGAATATGTATTACTTTATAAGTGAGTAGACATAACTCGGACACTATATGAGGAAGATATGAGCATTTTAGTCTGTCTGGTCTGAATTTGGAGTTTTGTCTCATGGGCCAATTATTTGAGTTAGTAATTTTTTGTATTTTTCTTTTAATCTTGTTAGTGACATGTACACAATGGAAGTGGTTGAGGTCAATTATAATTAGCATGAATTAGCTAAAAATGCATGAAGTTGGATGCAAATGTGAAGATGATTATGAATGCAATCATGAGTGCTAAAATGCAAATATTAATTTTATATACATGAATGATAGAAATGCAGAATAGATGATGAAATGCAGCTAATTACTTGAGAATGAAGCTCTATTTTCATTTTTTAGTATGATGAATCGTGAATTCATCAACCCCCTATGCTTAAACCTTGCTCGTCCCCGAGCAACTAAAATGAAATGCAAAAGTGAAATGATTTTGGGTTCCATACCAAAGTCATGAACAAAAGGTGAAATGGAGCTAGATCCGACCTTTGGAATAATAGTGTTGCAGAACTTCTGTGAGACTTAGGGTTTTAAAATCAACAGCCCTCAAGTTCTACATATCATTGTAACAGATTCGGCTCGGAAGTCATCTTAGATCAATCCTTCTCCCAAAGCATATCCCATGAACATTGAACAACTGTCTCATGTGTGTGAAAGGTTTTAGCTCTCCCCATCAAGAATGTCGGACTACCATGCAAACCCCCCTCCCAGTAACTCATCCTCGGGGCGTCAGGTATTTTCTTCTAAGTTCTGTCGTGTTGTGTTCACAATCGAAACTGGAAGAAGTTAGAAGAAAAAGAAAAGAACTGGAGGGTGACCAGTGTAGTCACCTCTCCTTGTAAAGCCGACCAGTTTAGCCAAGTCTTCACTAAGATCTGCAGATTTTCATGAAGCTTGGACATTTTTGGTCAGATATTTATGTGGTAACTTGGCTTCTTTTTGTTATGGAATTTTGGTAGCTTTGCATGGATCTTCTTGTGCCCCTATGGATATATAGAATCTTTTTATTCGTACATGTTTTGGGTCTTAGAAAAAATTGTGCCCAGTCGTACATCCCTTTTACGAAGCTTTATTTCAACCCATACTCCGGTCTTTAGATGTCCACGCTACCAGAAAAGAGACCCACATAGTCTTCCAACATCCTGCCTGAGTTGAGCTAAGTGCATAGTGCGAGAGAACATATTTATCCCCTACCCAAAATCTATACCCAGAATCAGGCGACCAGGTTAGACACTAAGAGTCAACGGTTGTACATTGTCATGCGGAACTCGAAGAATTAAGTCAAAAGACGTGAAGCTTCTAAAATCCTATTTTCTCGGTAAAGTTCCTCTGGAAATTAGGTAGATTAAGGCTAAGTCAAGATCACTCTCCACTTTTACTCACAACTCAGTTCAGAACCCAATAACTTTCCACTTTGCATATGCTAGATATGCAAAAAATGAAATGCAGATGCATGTGAGATGGGGTGCAGGATGATTTTTTTATGAATGCAAGAATGATTTTTTCTCTCTTTTTTTATTTTCTTCCTTTTCTTTTGGTTTTTGACTTTTATTTTTTTGTATTTTTTGTTTCGTTTTGTTTTTGTTTTTTTAGACTTCTACCCATGTCGTAATAATATATATGAAAATACGTGAAAGTACGAGCTATGTGTAAAGTATATGTAATATATACAAGCCCCCCTATACTTAGCGTGTACTATGTCCTCAGAGCACAAGAAGCGACAAGAAGACAAAGCTCATGCTAAGCGTAGAGAGAGAGAAAATAAAAATAAAAATAGAAAAAGAAGTCAACCGCCCCCCTATACTTAGGCTCTGCTCAGCCTAAGTATAGAAGAAGAAGAAGAAGAAATGGAGCAGTTGAGGTAAAGAGGAGAAATGGATGGATATATACATGGTGGGCATGGGTCTCCCCTATACTTAGGCTTTGGTCAGCCTAAGTATAGGGCAAGAGTGAGTGTAAGAACCGATGAGATCTGGAGAATATACAGATCGAATGAGGAGTAGAATGATGAATAAATACAGATGCAATCGGTCCCCCCATACTTAGGCATTGACCTAAGTCTAGGAAGAAAATATACAAGGGAACCAATGGAGGCGAGTGAAAGGTTGGACGATGATCAAGGTGGTTTATGATTGATCTTTTTCAGGAAATGTGATGGAAGGGAATATTGATTGGAAGAAGATGAATTAGATGATTCCCAGCCACCATCGGAGCTGTCATTGGAATAATAATCAAAGGTCACGTCACTCCAACTTTTTTATTTTTGAGTTTTTTTCTTAGATCTCACTCAGTTTTCGGGTCAATCTTTTCTTCCTCTGAATATTTGGATGAACAAGTGTCAGTATGGTCATAACGTATTACTCCTGTGTATTGAATGGGACCAGGGGAGTCAGCCTTAGACGAATAATAGGGAGAGACAGGGAAAGTCCAACGTGGGTCGATATATGACTTCTTGTTCTGATCAGTCTACAGATTCTCTAAACTGAGCTCTCTCATACTGCTCTTATCCGCCGAATCTGATGAGTAATCATCAAGAGATATTTTATCTGAAATATTGAAAGTGGCATTTTTAGTTGATTCATGAGGTATTGTTTGTGAGGTGTCGCCCATGAGTTCCCTATCAGATGAGTCTCCATACAAATAGTAATATTCTTGTAAGGTCAGCACACGTCCTGTATATTTACTCTCTGTTGGCTTTGCGTGTGTGGATTCAGGGAGATTCGACATAGCTTTGTCCGGGTGTGGTGAATCAGGTGTATCTCAATTGATTTCGTTCACCTTTGCAGACTCGTCAGCCATTTCATAAGATGTCTCTCCTTCATTTGAGTCTATGATAAGTGGAGAGGTCTAAACATATGAGGAATCTTCTATATCATGACTGACGGTTTCCTGTTCGGTTGTCTCAGGGTTTGGTATATCCTCGAGGGACTTGATCAATTTAGTTTAGGTTCGAGAATATGATGTCTTGAGTCTCGCAATTAATAGTCGCTCTAGCGGAAGCCAAGAACGGCTTTCCCAAAATAATGGGAGACTCATATAAATCTCCTCGGCATTCCATGTCCAGGACAATGAAGTCCACTCTATGTGCGACACCTTGGAAATTAATGGCACCGAAAATGATTCCTCTCAGTCTTTTTTGTGGATTGATCAGGAATCTGAATGATCACTCGGGTCTTTATGAGCGGCCCGAGTTCGAGTCTGTCTAACACAGACTTCAGGAGGATATTCAGTATAGAATTGTCGTCAATCCGACCAATATTAAATTCTGTATTCTCAATTTCACAGGTTTCCTTGGTCAACCATTTAACTTTCCGGACCTTGTTTGTCTGGGTCAGCACCATTGAATTGGTCATAGTGATTAAATGATATTCTGTTCGAGATCTTTTCTTTCCCATCTTCTTAGGTGATAATCGTCTCTTGATAAATTTCTGAAGATCGGGTACATACTCTATGGCCTTGATTAATGGAAGCTCTAAGATCAGACTTTTGCAAAATGCTTCTATAATGATGTTGTCCACTTTTTTGAATTTTTTGAATTTTTTATTTTTTTTGGAATTTTCACTAAAGTCGGTAAGAGGGTTAGTGATCTGTGGTGTTTGTATGTGGGATTCAAGCACCTGATGAGTCTCAGGTTTGCTCTGTGATTGTCTTGATTACTCTTGGTTGATTATCATGTTTTTGACTATTTGGATGATGTTATCAAATTGTTCAGTCAAAATCTCGGACCTCTTATTGATCCAAGCTATGTCATCCATTATCGTCTCATGACTCGGGGATGAATGACTATGCTCATTATGCCGCAACATTGGCATTTTCTCTTTAATCGAGATGTAGTCAGCTTCTGTCTAGTCATGAGGTCTATTTCCTTGACTTTGGATGTCATCTATGTGGTCAAAGGAAAGTTGATCATACTCGGGTTGTAGATCGTCCCGAGTAAAGTATGGTTCAAACAAGGAATTTTCATACGTAATCGGGAATCGTGTTCCTCTATCAAAGTTGGTTACGCCAATATTCATCCTTGAGTCCACTCGCTCCATTGTGTCTTCGAAGAACATGTTCGTCTCTGTGAGCGGTTCATATTTTAAAGTTTCAACCAAGGGTGGGTGGGTGGGTGAAGAGAATAGTGGCTGGGGAGAAACTACCTCAAAGAAAGGGTTCCTCTGAAAAGAAGGTGGATACGAAGATTGGGAATTTGTCATGTAAGTGTGACCCATGGAGTCTGGGTATGAATGCCAATATTCCATCATCTTCGAATGGAATGGAGAAAAGATTTGCGAAACCACGATCTGTGTGTGCAAGTGCACTGTCACACAATTCAATACACAATTACAATCCTCGATTTCACCAACTCACACAGTGAAGGACCCGAAGCTGGGTCTGATTAATCTGGTTCGTTTTAAGTATGATTTTCAAGCAAAGTTGGCAAGCATTACGTGATGGCCTATAGGGAAGTCGACTCAATGTCGGTTGTGTCTCCCCTGTTTAACATGTCGCCTAAGATACCAATGCCCATCCTCTCTTAGCTCCTATCACAAGCTTACTCGGTTAATACCGATAAGGTTCAGGGACCTGCCCCTATCTACCTACCAAAGTAGGTGGAGGATGACAAGGCCTGTCACTTTGCCCCGAGGGGTTACTAAGCAACTTGTCACGTCGCACCGCTGGTTCACCCCTATCTACTTGCCAAAGCAAGCGGAGGCTACTTGATGCTGGTCAATTGAACTTCAAATACTTCAGCCTGTGATATTTGCGAAGAGTGGGGTACGTTGATATGGAAAGCAGGGATTTGGGCTCTATCTTAGTGTGTACACACACTCTCTGTACTCAGCCTGAAATCAAACAATGACGAGGTTGCTCTCTCGAAAATAATGATTTTTAATTTTATCCAATTTTAATTAATCAATAATGTTAGCAGTCCTTTAAGTTTTAATTTTGGTTATTCACTTGAATTTGAATGGGAACAATGCACGTCTACACAGGGATTTCAATTTCCTTTATTCCCATGTGAGTGAAAATCAAGGGAGAATCGAAAAAGCCATGCAGCGGAAACACAATGATGAATGCCGAGTTCGAAATACTTATGGTGCCTCCTTTCAATCTTTGTGCAATATGCTAGACAGAATTGAAATTTCCCTAGAAAATTTAAATCTAATGCATTCACGGGAAATCGCATCTAGATCATGAATTTCTATTAGCGAGTAATAGAACAATTTAATTTGGTAAATGAGAGACGATCTAGTGTATATAATTTAGTGAAAGTGTGGTCTTAGTCCTACGAGAACAATCAAAAATCCGAATAGCTCTAATAGTCGTATGTGCAGTCCTAGAACTACGAACCACTCAAGTCGGGCCCCACCCTCACCGGAGAGTGAAACAGGCCGACACACCATAGAAAAATGTTCAGTCCTTTTTAACACGCGAGAACCCGATCGGGAACCATTGGAAATTAGCAGTTGATTAAAAACACTCTCTCTCCAAAAATTAAAAATTTGTGTGTATCCAATCGCTCCAAGATGTGTCGTCTTCCCAAGAAAAGCTGCTCCGAGTCCACCAGGTACCTCGTACAAAAAATAGAAGATATGATATTGGAGAGAGTTTCACATAAAAATATATAAAACTAAAAGAAATAAAAATACTGAAAAGAAGGAAAAAATGGAGAACTAATTACAAGAAAACCGGAGGTCGGACTACCGGGGATAGAAAACCTCAGAACTTGATTTTCTTAAAAATGACCTAAGTCGTGCCTCCCCGGCAACGACGCCATTTGACGAACCGTGAATTCATCCTTTTAATAATGTCGAATTAATGATTTTGTTGCAGTCGGATAAATTCACGATTGATCAAAAATCGTTATTTCAATTTATGTCAAATTAAAGCAAGCAGTCGATTTTTTTTTATAATTGGGTAAGTTTGAGGTCGAACTCAATGAGGTAATTATCTCCTTAGGTTGTCTTAAAGTCGATCTCGAATTTAGGTTTTCAAAGAGGGGTATTATTTTGTTATTTTTATATGTGATAAATGTGTAATATGTAAGTTTGACAAAGTTCGAGGGTTAAAATGTAAACTCGATCAAATGAATTCCAAAAATTCTCAAACTTGGTCAGAATGTGAAATATGATGAAATGAGACTACAATATTTTTTGGAAATTTTGGGTGAAGAATGAATATTCTATGATTAGATGAATGCAAATAATGAGATTTTCACTAATTAATTATAATAAATATTAAATCTAATTATTTTCAGGAAATAAAATTATCTAAGATAAGTCACTAGGGGATCTATCTCAGAAAAATCTTATACCCTAAAAATGTTCGATGTAATACGTATTAGAAATCAACTAGTGAAATGCATGAAATGATTTTTAGAGAAAAAAACTATGCATGCAAATGCAAATCTTTTTGGGCACAATATTAGGAACCATTAATTCTACCATCCACGAATTTTTGGCAATTTTTAGAGTAATGGTTAACTAATTATGAATTTTTAAGCGCAAGATGGGAAAAGTATATCACTTTTGGCAAGAACAATTATTATCAATTAATCACAAAGCATAAAAATAAAAAGCACATGGTGCAATGTAGAGAATTAATTGTAGAACATCATGAAAATTTTAAATAATAAAAATAATGCCAAAATGAGGTTCAAACTAAATAGAGAACACAAAGGTCTTGATGCAATTATAATAAATAGATAATGCATAAAATGCAGAGCAGGGACCTAATAGTAATTACCGATACTTGGGAGGACTCTTCTGTAAAATATCCATGAGTCACGTGTGACACACGTGACCTTGGATGGCGGGGCCCTTTACGTAGTTTGGCAGACATCCGGGGGTTCCTTTTCAAATGTTCCCTTCCCCACGTGTTGGTCACGTGCGGGGGGATTTTTCGTCCTTGTTCAATGAAATCAGAGGGGGGCGTCGGTGGACGGTGCACTGGACTTTAGGCCGGTGGTGAGAGCTGGAGATGCATTTGCGGAGCTTGGCGGGCAGAAATGCGAAGCATCTGGAGGTCTAGACAACGGCGGCGATTCTGCTATGGAGGCGCGGGACGCAGCTGCAGCCTAGTGCTCGCGGCCGGTTGGAACGGGCTCGCCTGCTCGGCGGACGTGAGGCGAAGGTGGAGAAGTTGTGTGCCGACATCCCTGTAGCTTGACGACGTGGCTACGCAGAGGTGGCCGCGCGTACAGCGCACGATTACAAGCGGTGGGTGGTGAAGTGGTGATTGGTAGAAGGAGCGGATGATGGGTGGTGAGATGGCGGACTGAAAAGCAGTGTCTGAGATGTTTGCAGGCGGCTATACGTGGTTGCGAGGGGCGCAAGTAGAAGAACAGGGGAAAGTCTGTAAACAGAGTAAAAAGAAGGTGAAGGGGGATTTCGCCTGGGATCGAGGCAGGCTACGACACTCCTCCGGTTGTCGCTTCGATCGAGGCTGGTGAAAGGCCTCGAGAAGCTTGAGTTGATCACGCTGATGAGGATAATCGCTGGAGAATAGGGCCCATGTCACTACCCTTCCCCTCCGAGCTCTCTCTGCGGATATGGGAAAATGCATGAGTATTTGGTGGCTCGATGGGTTTTATAGGGAGGAGGAAGTCGTTGCGCGGCGGCAGCGAGGATAAGGGTAGTTGTGTGATACGAGGGAGCATAGGAGGAGCGACCGGCTGTTGCGCAACGGGCGGAGGAAGTTGCGCGGGTGGTTGCGGAAAAGGCGATGCGGTTGACTGAGAGAGGAAGGAAGAGGAGGGGGCCCTCACGTGCATGGAACGTGAGGAGGAGGAATTAATTATAAATTTTTTTTATTTTTTTAAATTTTTATTTACCAAAAAATGAAAGTAAAGAGGTGTAAAAATAGCTAACACGTGGCGGCTCCAGGAGCTGCCACGTGTCAGCTCCAGAAAAATCCGAGACTTAAATAGAAAGATAAATGGAAAGAAATAACAAATGACCCCGGATCCAAAAGTGCTCAACATAAAAATTGCTCATCTCGATGAGATCTACAACCTTTATAAGGAGACCAAAAGCAAAAGAGGCTATTTGTGCAAAACGATATTTTTGGGGTACTCCATGTACATAAAATACCTTGATTTTTGGGTTTTGTAATTTTTGTGATTTTTAGTGAAGAGAAAAATTGAGAAAAATAATGATAAAATCAAAGATAATTATTTACACAATAATCTATTTTTTTGGATTTTTAGTAAATAAGAAAATAAGGATAAAATAAAGAAGAAAAAGTAAGTTATTTGTGCAGACTAGCAAGGGACATTCAGACTCGGTTAGATTCTTTGATTTCTGACTCATTTTGAATTTATATTTTTGTGGATTTTATTAAAACTTTCATCAAAGAATATAAAGTAAAAAGAAATAACTGAAAAAGAGTTCATTATGTACATAAAATACTAGGTCAAAACGGGTAAAACACAAAACGCACAGAAGAGGCCCAAAACCCAACTTTCACATACGAGCTCTGATTTTTATGAAATTAGTCTTGTTTTGAAGGTCGTTGAATATGTATTACTTTTAAAGTGAGTAGACTGATGATCGGGTTTAGACGCAATAATCGGGAGAAATTGGGTCACCCTCCTAAAGCCCGTGAGAGGTGGTCCTGGGGGGAGTTGACCGTGCGGTCAACAACCCCTGTGGACCAATGGGAGAAGGCCACCTCAGAAATATTTGACAATTCATTTTAAAATAGAAGGAGGCAGAATTATTAAAAACTCAAAAAATGAAAAATGTTTATTTTATTTTTTTTCTATTTTTTGGTGATTTTTAATTAATTTTTCCAAATAAAAATAAGGTATTTACACTTTATGCTATATATAGGTATATGTACAATATGTCTTTTTAATTTTTGATTTTTAATTTGTTATTTTTGTGCGTTGTTATTCCCATTTTATATTTTATTTATTTATATCATAAAATTAGGAATAAAAAGATATTTTTATTTTATTTTAATTATTTATATACATAGGTGAAATAAATAGATATGTACATCTATGTACATGGTATATTTACAATATATTTTTTAAGTTTTAATTTTTATTATTTTTATTTTGTTTTTGTTTTAATTGTTTTTAATTTATTTATTTACACCATAAAATATAGAGTATTTACAAATTTTATGGAATTTAATTTTTATTTATTTACAGGGTGAAATAAATACAAGTGAGTGGGCTATATACAAGGTGGATATATACAAGTGATCTATTTTTGTTTTCTTTTTTGATTTTTCTATTTTTATCTTGATTTTATATTTATAAATATATACAAGTATTTACAAGATCATTTTCTTCTATTTTTGGAGGAAAATACTTTTATTATATTTACAGGTATGTTTACACACATGAGCCCTTATCTCCCTCTACTTTGGCTTTTATGCGGTCAGGCCCATGCTGAGCCCTCCCTTGGGTTAGGTTGCTCAATATTTATTCTAAATATTTCCCTCTTTTTCTTTTTGATCTTTATTCTTTTATTTTTGCACAAAAACATGCTAATTATTACTTTTTACACCATGCATGCTTTTGGTAATTATTTATATTTACAAATATATACATGCATTTGCAAAGGTTTTTGTAGCTAATTATTTATATTTCCATGCATGCGGTCATCCCCCGCATGGAGATCTCTATCAATCTGTCAGTGGAAGCCCGTGATATGGAAATCTCCGCAAGAGGTCAAGAAACCTCGGCCATGCCTCGTGCAATGGCTCCTGGGGGTCTACTGAGAAGTCGGTGATCAAAGACCGCATGAAATCTGCTCTACGTGGAGGGAAGTATCTCTGCAGAAACTCTCGGCGTAGATATCCCCACGTCTCGGATGTCCTCCCCAATCGTCGTTGCCATCTCATGGCTCTGTCCTGAAGCATGAAGGGGAAGGTCCTGCTCATCAGCTCCTCTGCAGTGATGTCCGAATATCTCTGAGCTCTGCAAAACTCCTCGAATGCGGACAGGTGAAGATAAGGCTCCTCGTGCGCCTCTCCTGAAAATGTCGGCAGTCGCTGAATGTAATCCAAATCCAAAACGAATGGTCCTAGTGTAGAAGCTGACTGAGCTCCATGTGCTATCTGCTCCTCCATCCTTCCGGAATAGGATATGTCTGCTGATCTCCACTGCTCTCTCTGATCATGAACGGAGTGCGCTCTCATCTTAGCAACAGCATCGTCTGGGTCTCGCATCTGCTCTGTCTGGTATCCTCGGACGTCTCGCACAGCATGCCCAAAGTAGTGAGATGAAAGGGAGGGAGGGAGCGGGAGGTTGGTCGGAGATCCGACCTCCCTAGAAGGTTGACTGGAGTGATGGTCAGAAGATGGAGAAAAAGCCGTAAGAGTCGGCTCGAAGTGAGGGGGATCCATCATCCAGGGCTAAAGGAGAAGAAGAGGAAGACTGAAGGGAGGGAGGGTGGGAAATAGATGGAGGAAGATGAGGAAAGATCGAAGGGATCTAGCAATCACACAAGATGAACAAGCAAACCCCTGATTCACCTACACACACAAAGCTGAAGACCGAAAGGATCGGTCAATTATCTTGTCAATTTTATTTTAGGTGATCATCCAGTCTATCAGAGCGATTACGTGAGGTAAATAGGTATCCAGATCTTTCTCAACCGACTATCCCGTACTGAAAGCCGGTAATCAGTCAAGAAAAGATCGGAGGCTCTATCCTAATATGCAGGTCACTCTCTCGCTCATCCAAACCAAACAAGGAGGGGGTTACTCTCCCCAAGACAGATTTTCAGTGAAGTGTCTTTTAGGTCAAGTATGATTAGTAGTCCCGATTTTATTGTTTTTATTTTTAGATATTTTTCAATAAAAAGAAACGCCTAACGAGTTTTTCGATTCTCCAGATTATTAGGTCAAAAACAGGGGGAGAAGACGAAAAAGCCGATGCGTGATAAATCAATGATGCATGCAAAGTCAGAAATGCGTACCTGTCTCCAGCACTCTACATGCAATATGATCTGCGCATAAATGTAAAGACTGAAAGAAACTACCTATATGGTGCAGCGGTGAAAACCGAGTCCTAAACAGGCAATTCTACTCGAAGAACCGTCTAACTGGTCCCCGATCTTTCAAGCCAAAGGTCCGGTCTCGGTCTACCCCTCCTCCTCCCGACACATCGGGTTCAGGAGCAGCGCTTGGCAGGGCAGGCTACGGCACGTAGGCTACAAAGGGAGTGAGTCAGTTATTTTTATTAATGAATTATTAGTAGGTCCAATTAATCGCATTATAGGAACAGGCAATCAATTAAGTGTGGGGATCCTACTAATTACGGCACAGTCAAGCAGAAAATCCTAAGTCTAGGGGCTCGAGAAAAACCGCAGAAAACCGTAAAAGGCAACAAGAAAAACCAAAAACCGCGAAAAAGCCGCGAAAAACCTAAGGGTCCCCTGAGCACACCGGTGCTCGGCGAAACAGACCCGCTAGAGATTTCAAGTCCAAAGTCCGAGTGTCCCTGTATTATTACAAATAATCAAATGAAATGAAAATAAAAAGCTAAACTAATCCTCGCCCGCTCGTCTACTCTCTCACGCTCTCCTATGGCTCCGTGCAGAAGGGAGCCGCCTCCAAGTCCCACAGTTGCGTCGGCTTCTCGAAAGCTACCGCCTCGGTCCTCGGGCCCTCACAAGAAAGAAGATAAGTGTCAAACCAACAATAATATAATTAAATATGGATAAGAAATAAAAGACAAGGGTATATGTACAAAAATGACAAATAAAATAAACAAACAAAAATCAAACAAAAACAAAAATAAAATAAAATAAAATAAAATAAAATAAAGCAAAAATAAAATAAAAATAAAAAGACGCGAAAAGCCGTGGACTCCGAAAGAGCTGCGGAAAGCCGCGAAAAAGAAAATGAAAATAAAAATAAAACTACTAAGTCGTGCTCCCCGGCAACAGCGCCATTCTGATGACACGAAAAGATCCCCCAAGATTCGGGTGAAATAAAATGGATCAAGGGTCATTGCGACCCGGATCTCGGAAATCAATCGGTCGATCAAGAAAATAAAGTTCAGACCACCAAAATCAAAGAAAATTAATCAAAACACGATAGCGGTCCTGGCTATTGGATTAGCCTGGTATAGCGACCAGGGTCGGACTCAGAGAGCACGTGATGGCCTTGCGGCCTACAAAGTAGTCAAAAATAAAAGGAAAGAAAAGGGTATTTTTGATGGATTTTAGTCTTTTTATAATTTTTTAGATTTTTAATTAATTACGAAAATAAAGAAAACAAGGAAACAAGGCAACTCAACAATTTATTTAATGCCTCAAAAATCAAGCAGAAATTCAAATAAAAATGTTTTTATGTGTTTTATAATTTTTACTATTTTTAGTGAATTTTTGGTATTTTTCTGATGTTTATTTAATTTTCTAAAATCAAACAAGGTAAGAAACTGAAGGTACTGTCCAGTCAGGAGTAAAAGGCCAATTTAAAATGCAAAAGGGCCTATTTAGCTCCTGGAGTAATTTTCCTACAAACTAGAAAGTTTAAGGAAAATTTGGGCACTGGATTTATGATTTTTGGATTTTTAGATTAATTATTAGAATTTTTATAAGATTTTTAGTGTTTTGTAATTTTTATGAGTTTTATAAAATGAAAAATGGCCAATTGGCCAGAAAATCAAACACCACAAAAGAAACAGTAGCTAATTTTTTTGTAATTTTTAGATAAGATCTAATATTTTTTGTGAATTTTTAAAACAAACAGTAACAAAAATGGTTGTTTTTTATTTTTTAAAAATAGCAAATAAAACCAAAAATGTCCCCAAAAAATTCTAGAAAATTTTACAACATGGCAGGAGCCATGTGTCCAATTTTCATCTAATTTGGAGTAAGTTTGATATTTTATTCAAAAAAAAACTTAGGTATAGTGCATAGGGAGCTGTACGTAATTTCCAAAAGTTCTGGAGGGTCCGGTGCAAAATACCCAAGGAATCACGCGCGCAGCGCGTGCCTGGGGCACTCAGGGACCTATATGCAAAGAAATTAAGTTCCTGGGCTAAATAATAACAAGTATTAAAAGCCCAGGGAACTTAATGTAATTTACCCACTAAAATAACGTACATGCGCAAATAAACCACGCACAGGGGTATCAATGCAAATATCTAAAAAGTTTCATTCATTTCATCACGGTCCAGAACTACAGGGATAAATGTGCAAATAGCCCAAAAGACCACGTGTCGAAGCACGTGACACACCACATACAGGGGCTTATATGCAATAAGAAAACAACGCAGGGTCCAACATGCAATTTACCTAACGTAAATAAAATCCTAAAAAATATTTACAGGACTTAAAACTAAATGCGAAAAGTAGAGGGGCCTAAGGACAAATACCCCTTATTAAATGGAGCGGGCTGGATGTGCGCCACGTAGCAGATCCAACGTGCGAGAACGGTGGCGCCTTTAACCTTGAAACGCTGGCCTGATCGAACGGGTGAGGGTCCTCCACGTGGAGATCTGACGGTCCTCGTAGGTCGTGGCTGAACCCTCGGTGGATCGACGAAGGAGAAGAGGACACGTGGGGATCTGAAGGTGGAGACTTGCTGGTGCCTCTTCCTCCGATCGTGCGGTCCCGATCAGTCCTCCTACAGATCTGACGGTGGAGACGCTCCTGGATGGACGGCCTAGATGCGAACTGGAGCAGGAGGACGATCTAACGGCGCGAGGAGGTCCTGGAAGAACTATCGGCCGGCGAGCTTTGCCGGCCCGAAACTCGAGCGTGAAGGCTCCTCGTCGGCTGCTGGAAGGCTGAGAAGAATCGTGGGAGCCTTCCGTGTCTGATGGAATGCTCCGATGATGACGGGGAGCCCTGGAGAGCTTCGGCGGCAAGAAGACCTGGAGCTGCTGTGCTCAAGCCTTAGACCTCCAGATGAGGTCCTTACGACGATCTGACCTGCACAAGCAAAACACGGGGTCGAGGGCAAACTTCCTCGACCCGTCAGAGCAAGCGGGATGTGAAGAATGAGGCGGTATGAGGGCTCTCAGGCGAGCGGCGGAGGGTGAGAGCCGATATCCCTGCTCCGGGGCGAGTCAGGGGGAATGGAAGGTCGGAGAAGGTGGAGAGGAGTCTAGTGGACGTGAAGCGAAGGTCGGATGGGTAAATGGGTGAACGGAGACGAAGGGCGGAGCTGGCGGAGCTACGGCTACCGGAAACGAAAAATCCTAAACTAAGCTACTCTAGGGGCTAAAAAGGCTACCTGATGGAGGCGGTCGACTAGGATGAAGCTCAAGAAGCTCCTGGGTCATTGTCTGCAAGGGGGCGTTGTCTCCCCGAGGCTGAGCGCGCTCGCGGCGGCGCACGGCGGTGAAAACCACCGGATCAGTGGCTCCCGGCTTCCCGGGCCTCGCTGCAACTCCCACAAGCTCTGCTGTCACTCAGGCAAGGTGGAGGAGGTCACAGGCGACGAGCGGGAGATCCAAAGATAGAGGAATAGGTCGCCGGAGACGAAATTTTATATGCTCAGGGATCCGAGAAGAAAGAGATCGAGTGAGTCACTCGTGCCTCGGATCCTAAGATCCACCCCGGGCGATAATCAAGGATGATCAAGGATTAATCGGGGACCCGGGGTTAAGGTATTCGGCTGTCGGGTCAGGTGGGAAATAAATGGAGAAGTCGGGTCACCCACCAGATCCGCCAGGGAAGTGGTCCACAGGGGGGAGTTGACAGGGCGGTCAACAACCCCCGTGGACCAATGGGAGAAGGCCACCTCAGAAATATTTGACAATTCATTTTAAAATAGAAGGAGGCTGAATTATTAAAAACTCAAAAAATGAATAATGTTTATTTTATTTTTTTTTTCTATTTTTTGGTGATTTTTAATTAATTTTTCCAAATAAAAATAAGGTATTTACACTTTATGCTATATATAGGTATATGTACAATATGTCTTTTTAATTTTTGATTTTTAATTTGTTATTTTTGTGCATTTTTATTCCCATTTTATATTTTATTTATTTATATCATTTTATTAGGAATAAAAAGATATTTTTATTTTATTTTTATTATTTATATACATAGGTGAAATAAATAGATATGTACATCTATGTACATGGTATATTTACAATATATTTTTTAGGTTTTTAATTTTTATTCTTTTTATTTTGTTTTTGTTTTAATTTATTTTATTTTATTTATTTACATCATAAAATATAGAGTATTTACAAATTTTATGGAATTTAATTTTTATTTATTTACAGGGTGAAATAAATACAAGTCAGTGGGCTATATACAAGGTGGATATATACAAGTGATCTATTTTTGTTTTCTTTTTTGATTTTTCTATTTTTATCTTGATTTTATATTTATAAATATATATACAAGTATTTACAAGACCATTTTCTTCTATTTTTGGAGGAAAATACTTTTATTATATTTACATGTATATTTACACACATTAGCCCCTATCTCCCTCTACTTTGGCTTTTATGCGGTCAGGCCCATGCTGAGCCCTCCCTTGGGTTAGGTTGCTCAATATTTATTCTAAATATTTCCCTCTTTTTCTTTTTGATCTTTATTCTTTTATTTTTGCACAAAAACATGCTAATTATTACTTTTTACACCATGCATGCTTTTGGTAATTATTTATATTTACAAATATATACATGCATTTGCAAAGGTTTTTGTAGCTAAAATATAAGAATAAAGAGTGATGAATGAGTATTCATCATAGACCCAAATCGGACACTATGTGAGGAAGAATGAGCATTTTAGTTTGTCTGGTCTGACTCACGAGCCAATTTTTAAGTTAGTAACTTTTTTGTATTTGTCTTTTAATCTTGTTAGTGACATGTACACAATGGAAGTGGTTTGAGGTCAATTGGAGTTAGCATGAATTAGCTAAAAATATATGAAGTTGGATGCAAATGTGAAGATGATTATGAATGCAATCGTGAGTGCTAAAATACAAATATTAATTTTATATGCATGAGTGATAAAAATGAAGAATAGATAATGAAATGCAGCTAATTACTCGGAAACGAATCTCTATTTCCATCTTTTAGTATGATGAATCGTGGATTCATCAAGCCGCGGTGAGGATATGCTTTACATTTCTTTCACGTGCTTTATGTGACCGTCTCTTTGAGGTACATGCCTCCTCTAAACTTTTCTTAATATTTGGCGTGTACTTGATGGCTTTGAGAAGAGGCATTTCAAGAACAAGATACTGAATTATTTCCATCACATCAGGGTTAGACAAGGCAGTTTTCATTTTTTTATTTTTTTTGGATTTTCTCATTGCATTTGGAAATAAGATTTGTATAGAATCAAAAGCAAATGTAGGAATAGTGTTCGTAATTGCAACAAAATCTATGCCCATATTAGGTTGTACATATGGATGACTAAAATGAGCAGGGTTATCCAGAAAAAGCAGGCATCCAAAATCTTCAGGCGAGGCTCCATTGGCTGGCGTCGGATCAACTGCAGGCGCGATCTCCTCCAAGGTCAGTTGATTGGTGCTTCGACTGCTGCTAATGGTGCTATCTTTTTGGCATTTTTTGATGTTGCTAATATTTTGGATTTTTGATGGTGCTTCTCCTTCTTCCTCACCCGACCTGGCTGTTGGTCGGGCTGATGCAGAAGATGATGATGACTCGCCCGCAGTTTCTTTATTCTGACCCTTGTAAGTGGTTGATGGCTACAAGGTCCTATCGCTCCTGAGAGTGACATCATTAGATAAAAACAAATCATTCATATCTGACTCTGTAAGACTGGAGGAAACTTCACAAACTACCTGCTCTTTCTTCTTAAAATTTTTGGGGTTTGCCTCCACCTGTACTGGAATGGAGGTTTTAGCTGCAGTGAGATCATCCAATTTCTAGCTAACATCTGCAAGGCCCTTAATAAGCTGAGACAGGCAGTCTAAGGCGGAGTTCACAGAAGAAGTCTCGTGGGTCAACATAATGACCATGTTTATACTGTTGATGGTATACAGACTACTGGTTAGAATATTGAGAGGGAAATTGAGGAGAATGGTACTGTTGGTATTGCTGAGGAGGATGCTGATATGGGACAATCGATTACTACCGGTTCTACTGATATGGATGATATTGTGGTTGTTGATATTGATTCTGTCTCCAATTACCATGGTACTATGGAGACCGCTGGTGTTGCTGGTGTTGAGGCTTGATGTGCTCGAAAATTCTCCCTCCTTGTTATTGAGGGAACTGGCCGGAGTTGGCAGCCTGACCCTGATAAGGTCCACCTGGACGAGCCGGCTGTGCATCATTTGACCAAATGCTATTCACCTCCTGAATGAGAGGTGGTGGAGGGGAGAATTGATCTGGAAGATATTGAGGCTCCGGCAAGTAGACGACCAGTTGTTGTTGTGACTGATGTGGCGGTGTTGGATCTGGGGCTTGCATGTAGTAGACGTGTTGAACCACTGGCTGGGGCTGACTCGACTGAGGAGGCTATAGCAGTGCTTGTTCCTTCGTCTCAGCTGGAGTGGGAGCCGATGCAGACATGGAGTTGTAGGAACTAATTGTGCTCACCTGCAGCTCCAGCTACTTGGTGATTTGATCTAGTCCTATGTTCGATCACAACAAGTTTTTTCTAGGTCATGTGATCGTATCTCGATTATGTCCACTTTGGACAGGTGGCTCCCGATTATGCTCAGATTGGAGCTCTCATCCTTGTCTGGCTCATGGGATGCTGCAATATGCACAGGCTTCTGAATACTCTGGGGATGGCGTCGGTAGGCATGAGACAACGATAAGGCAGCCTCTCCTTTGGCCATTTCCTCAAAGATCTGCAAGATCGCGTCCTCATCCTTATTGAAATGTGACCCGCCACACATAGCATCCACGAGCTTCTGACTCTCTATTGTAATTCCCCTAAAGAAATGTTGGACTAGGCTGGTCCGTGGAATGTCATGACGGGAACATTTCTCTTGTAACTCCATAAACCTCTCCCAAGCCTCATGGATGGATTCATGTGTGGCTTGGGGGAAATTTGTTATGCGGGCACACATCTGATTCAGTCACCCAAGAGCATAGTATTTATGCAAAAAGGCCGACTTCAATTCTTCTCAGGTCGTGGCGACCTTCCCTAAATGGTTGATCCAATGAAGGGCCTTATCCTGAAGGCTGAAGGGGAATGTCGTCATCTTGACTACGCCTAGTGGTATACCAAGGTAGTGAGTTGTACCACAGATGCGCCCGAACTACTGTAGATGAATATAAGGTTCTTCATTGGAATTTCCGTGGAAGGTGGGAAGGAGCGCAAGTAGTTAAGACTTCAATTCAAAATGAGCATGGATTATGGGAATCTGGACCTATTCAGTGATTTGTACCGCCCTAGGATTGTATGTCTCTTTGAGAGTCGGCTTGGGTCGCTCTTCTCTAGGCTCGTCTGCTGGGCCTCTACGGCCTCCACTTTCATGTTCCTCTTCAAATCCTCCTCCATGGTTTTCTCTCCTTCTCCTCAAGTCATTGAGCATGTCCTGGAAAGTGACTTGTGCTAAAGACCGGTCCGTGAGCTTCTGGTGGATTGCCTGAATATAGGCTAGGATATGGGCATTCTCAACGTTCTGATCCGGCTGTTGGATCTGATCTGGCTGAGGTGGTTGTTGTGGTCCATTCCCTTTTCCTCCAGTAGTCATCTCTTTTTCTGATCCTGAGTCCGATTCTATCATAATTTCTGGCTCCAGATTGGGCTCTTGATCTGCAAATGGAATAATGCCCTGAACAGTCTGTATGGAGGCACTAGAGGTAATAAATCTATTTGTGTTAAGATCAACACATAACTTCATTAAGTATGGCAATGTATAAGGAATGAAATCAATTACCATCAAAAATTGGCAAAGTTCGGGATAAGAATGATCCCAGATTATTGGAGAAGACAAGGAGTCTGGAGATCGATTAACAGAGTCTGAATCGGGTTCTTGAGAATCATCCCAAATTATTGGAGAAGGTGAGCGCATGGAATCGATGTGGGTATAGACGGGGTCTTGACTAAGCCATCCATGTGTCACCATCTTGAGAGTCGAGAGGAAGATCGAGTTGGAGGAATGATATGGGGGTCAAGCAAGGAATAAAGTGAATGTAAAACAGTAGAAGGCTCCAAATGAGCAGGGGGTCACATGAGGAATGGAAATAAAAGAAAGTGAAAAAGGCACATAATGTGCAGGACGAATCTTTGAACCTTAATATAATTCAAACAACACAAAACAAGGGTAGGTTCACCCAATCAACACATGTGAAGCTGTAAGAGTTTAGCTATTTTTATTTTTTTCAATTTATTTTTATTTTCAGGCAATCTTATAACAATTCCTTAAGTACGTTAACCCTATAGGAGTGTGTGTAATACTAGGCAAGTGCCCCGTACTTCTTCCACCTCCTTTGTAACATGTGATATGCACATTTATAGGTCCTTGATCTCATGCCTAGGTGGCTACTCCGCAAAAGAAATAGAGAGGGTAAGCCAATAGGTGAAACCGGTACTTCGGACCTCGCTAACAATGGAATCACCTGTGGGTATGCAAGGACCTACTCGGATGCAAACCGATGAGACAGACACACCCGTGAGGGTGTGGCCTAAGCTCAGTACTTCAGACCAAGTCGGATGCTCCACACAAGGCGGAAACACCATGCTCGACAAGGCCCTACTCGGTCGTGTACGATAGAAGCATCAATACTTCGCCAACCCAGGTGATAATGAAGGTTCCACAGATCGGGATTTGGGCTCTTATCCATAGTGGATCGCGCCTCACTCTATTTGGAATGTACCTGAAAACAATGTGGGCTTTATGAACCCCAAACAATGAATGGTTCATTACAAATTTTAATTAAGTTCAAGTTTATTTAGCAGTCCCTTTTTGCTTTTTTGAGTTTTCAATTTTTTGAGTATTTTTCAGAGCAAGTCGTCTAACGATTCTTTTGTATTTTTCTCTTGTCCTAAGTGATATAAATACAAAGGGGAGAGGATGGAAAAGCCATGCAAGTCATCACTAAGATGGAAACCTCATTTTAGTGACTAATGATGCATGCAAAGATAAAATTATTTACAGTGCTTCCCAGCTCTCTCCATGCGGGATGCAAGGTAGAATTAAAATAATTATACTATATGGTGATATGCAAAAGTGAGAAAACATCCTAATCAATAACCGTTAGTATCGGGAATAACCAAATGCTAATTGCTCAAAAGTGAGATCCAAAATTCCGGTCTTTGAAGTGCATCGGTGTTCGCCACACGGATCATGCATGCGTTGTACACCACTTCTCTCGGTGCTCGATCTCTAGTCCAAATAACCAACAATTAATTTTGACTAAGTCCAAGCGTGTATCATTGTAGGTGCATGCAATATTATTAGGGCATTGGACCTAGATAACGAGTCAAACAATCTATTGTCTAAGGGCTCACTCACATAAAACAAGTATAAACAAAGGCAGAAAGCTCAAATTGTGTGAATCAAAATAAAATAAAGGTGATAAAACATGAAAAATCACGGCGAGGATCCCAGGTGAATAGACACCCGGGCACTAGACCTCTCTAAGTGTAGCAGTGTCTAAATTATTACAAATTAATTTTAAAATAAAATGACACGCTCTCTCACAAAATGAGAACAAAATCTAAGCCCCATCTTCTCTTCTCATTTTCTTTGGTTCTTTCTCCAGCTCTCTCCTAGTGGGCTCAAAAGGGAAAGCCAACCTCTACTTGCCTCAGGTGTGCCCGCCTCCTAAGAGACGGTCATTGCCAAGCGATCCCTCACAAGAAAAATAAACAAAGAAATGGGATTAGAACAGTCAAATAATTATCAATAAATAGAAAGAAATATAGAGGCAAATAATGATTAGCTATATATACAACAAGAATGTGCTACAATCCGTTGCTCCCAGGCAACGACGCCATTTGAAAGAAGAGCTTAACCAGGGATCTTGTTGGTTGTGTACTCCACATAAGGTGGGAGCACAATCATCAAAATGACCTACAAGAACCCCGTACCCTTTTCAATAATCAACATACATAATATATCAATCAATAAAGAAGCGGGTGTGACTCAAAATTTATTAAAAATAAATGAACGTATAGTGACAAGCATAGTAGGATGTCGAACACAGGGAACATACGATGTATCCCTTAATATTATTTATAAACAAATAATGAATAAATAATATAGGCATGTATGTATATATATATAGCTATGCACAATATTAGTTCAAGAATGTGGGTTTTAATTTTATATTTATATGTTTATTTTTATTTTTATTTTTTTATAGATTTTAATTTTCTAATTTTTATTTTCTTTTTATATTTTTCTAATTTGCAATTTCCTTTTCTTTTAATTATCTAATATAGTATATAAACAGCTATATAAAAAATATAGGCTAAGATAATTATAAATACTAATAAAAATACTCAAAATGTAGGAAATAGAATCTTTTTTGGTAATATTTTTTTACTATTTTTGTAATTTTTTAGGAAATTTTTCTAATTTTATGGATTATTAAAGTAAAAAATACCCCAAATCGGGGATTTAATAATTGGCCGAAATTGAAATGAAGATTAAAAAAACAAAATAAGTCCAAAATTCTTCAAATCAATTTTAATATATATAATAATACAAAGAAAATTCAGAAGTAGAATATTTTTTGATTTTGGGGATTTTCAATCTTTTTATGCTGAACTTTAGAGCTTTTTAATTTTTATCTATCTTCTTTTGTTTTTTTTTGGATTTTCGGTCTAATGGCATTAGACATTATAATAAGCACAAACTATTTTTTGGAAATTTTTAGACACGATTTTATAATTTTTTTGGGTTTTTTAAGACAAACAGGGACTATCCGTGCAATATTCGATTTTCAGAAAATAGGAAAAAGGCATAAAATGCAAATGTAATTATATAGTGTGAACAAGCATGCATCTAGGCACATGATCCTATTTTTTCATGATTTTTAGGGAACGGTTGATATTCTTAATAAATTCCAAATCACACACAAAAATGATTAAACTAACAACGCTATATTTGAAATTAAATTTAAATACGAGGGGCACAATGCAATTTAACCCAAACTTTAACGCTAAATTAAAATAACCCGTGAGGGTTTACATGCAATATTCCCAATATAAAACGTGCATATGCACATGACTCTAACAAGGACTAAACTGTAATATTTGAGAAGTTCCATGGGGCACATGTAATTTGTCCACTACTTCTTAAACGATAAATAATGTTTAAAGGACTCTTTAGAAATTACAAAATGGCGGAGGGGGTTATGTGATAATTACCCACTAATGCCTCTGGTCGGACGGCGTTGATGACGCCACACGCTTGATCGTGTGGCCGAGCACTCGCACCGTTTCGCCTCGAATCTACGGTCCCGGTTAGATCTGGATGCAGGTTTCTATCATACAACACTTGGAGTTCCTTGAAGAACACGAAGAACACCCAATAGGGTGAACTTCAATCGTCGATTCAGCACAACTCTGAGCTCCAATCTTCTTGCTGGAGAGTGGAAAAGGATGAGGGGACGCCTCTGCGTGCAATGGCAGGCTCGAAGGGAGGAAAGGAAGCTTGAGGTGCCCAGACAAAATATGAGAACCTGGAGCAGCTTCCGAGTGATCGTTAGAGCTTCATACGCTACCTGGCACCTGCACACATGCACGAAAAGATTCCCGGGCATGAGGATTTCCTCCTCGACTCAGGAGTTGATCAAAACAAAGGGCGAAATGGTAGGGAGATAAAGCTCCGGCAAGGGGGCAGAAGAGGAGCTCGAAGTCCTTCGATTCGGGTAAAATTGAAAGGGCTTTTGCGGGCGGATTGTGGAGAAAGTGTGGGGGATCGAAATGGCGTGAGAGGATGGGTCGATTACGGTCAGGTCATGGGGAAATTGACCTAGAGCCCAAGCTCTAGGTCAAAGATGGATTTGGTGATTACCCTACTCCTTATTGTTAACTATGAAATTAAAGGCATAAGTGGATTCCAGGGAATATAAATTACCTAAAATGTGAAGGAAATGAGGCTCAACTGAGTTGGGAGATCATGAGCAGAACCGGTCGGAACAACTCCGACGGTGGGTGGATACGCCTCTCTGGTAGTCCTCCTCGTTGTAGATCAACACCTGGAGCTTCCTGTCACTAAGCTGGAGGTGATTAAGGAGATCTAAGGGGATAAAACATACCAAAGATCGATCGAAAAATCAAAATGGGTGAGGGGGACTTATTTATAGCAGGATTTTGAGCAAGTTTCGAGGGGTGATTACATACAATTGGGGGGGGTCTTCCTTCAATTGTCATTTAGAGGGCGAGAAAGAAATGGGGGTCGGCCGCTTTCCAATATCTGCCTTGCCGATCAAGGGTTGGTGGGGATTTGGGTATGGTCAAAGATTAGGGACGAATGGGCTTAGCAATGGTGGAAGTCTTGAGGGCAAATGGTGAGGAATGGAGGCGTGATAATCGACGAAGTGGGCGTGCTCGTGACTTCTGATAGAAGTCAGAGGGGGTGAGTACGGTAGACGTAGGTCAATGAATGGAGGCGCCTGGTTGGTCCACGTGGACCAAACAGGAAATTCCAAGGTAAAAATGCCTTAGAAAATAGAGAATTAATAATAATTGAATTTATTTTTTAGGTTATAAAATGAAAAATGTTTCTAATTTTCGGTAGTATTTTATGCCTATTTTTATTTATTTTTTCAAGGTGTTTTATTAGAGGTTACTTTTTACAAATATAAATATAGTTATTTTCATCTATATTTTGTATATTTTATTTTTATTTTGTAATTTTGATTTATTATTATATTTTCCTAATTAAAATATTTTTAACTTATTTTTATGTAGATAAAGATATTTTTATTATATTTTTCTGATATAATATTTACACTTAAATAAATAGGTATATTTAGTACATAGGTTTATGTACTTAGTATATGTATTTTCTTTTAATATGTACACATATTATAAATAATATTCATAAAATTATAAAAATATAATATTATAAAAAATAATAAAGAATAAATAAAATGAATATTTTATTCAGGTATATTATATAATAGGGGTCAAAAACATAACTTTAACACATTAGCTCCAAAAAATGAAACCATCTTCATTAAATAGCTTATGATAAGTTATATACAATTAAAGTAATTTTGACACATTTTGAGTTTTTATTTGGAAGATATGGGGTATGTGAAGTTTGGATTTTAGGATTTTATTCTGTGAATAAAATGTACACTACATATTATTTTTTGTATGAACTAAATTTTGTATTTTTATGCACATTTTTATTTACAATTTTTATGTACAAAGTTTCTTTATTTGAGGTGTAAATAATAAAGAATAAAATAGGTCCCGAAAAGTAATTATTGACCCATTTTGTAGAGTGATCCGACTATGATTTATGTACAATTAGCCGCCCTATCTCCCCCTACTTTATTCGTTGATGACTATGTCATCCTCATGACTGAGTCTCGGGGGCTAGGATCACTTCAGTATCCTTGACACTTTGCTCTTTTTCTTTTCTTTCTTTTTGTAGAAACGACAAGAAGATCAAGCACAAGACAACGATTTACGTGGAAAACCCTTCGATCAGGGAAAAACCACGGGGGCACAATAACCCTAATCTCAACACGAGATTAGGGTTCTCTTCACTCATATATCACAAAGCAAAGGGGTTGAGTACATATATAAGAGCCCGGGGTAAATGGTCCCTCACCCAAAGATCCATTTACCCGCCCAATAATACAAAAAAACTCAACACTCCCCCTCAAGTTGGGCATACATGTCAACCATGCCCAACTTGCCTACATTCAACTCATATTGCACCGTAGGCAGCCCCTTTGTGAAGAGGTCAGCAATCTGATCTTCAGATTTCATATAGGGCAGACATAACTGTCCTTCATCAATTTTTTCACGAATAAAATGTCGATCGATCTCCACGTGTTTGGTTCTATCATGCATAACTGGATTGTTTGCTAAATTTATAGCGGCTTTGTTGTCACAGAACATCTTCATAGGCATGTCAGCTTCCGTCCCTAATTCTTTTAATAGCAATTGTAACCATAACACTTCTGTCACGCCATTAGCAAGCGCCCTGTATTCAGCTTCTGCACTTGACCTTGAAACAACATGCTGCTTTTTGCTTCTCCAAATGACAAGGTTCCCACACAAGTACACAGCATACCCAGAAGTGGATCTCCTATCATCAACAGATCCAGCCCAATCAGCATCGGTATATCCTTCAATGGTAACATTACTTTGTTTCTTAAACATGAGCCCTTTGCCAGGACACTTCTTTATATAGCTTAAGATCCTGTTGACAGCGTTCACATGGACGGTAGTAGGAGCATGCATAAATTGGCTGACTATATTCACAGCATATGTGATATCCGGTCTTGTGAGAGTAAGATAGATTAATTTTCCAACTAACCTCTGATATCTACCTTTCTCCTCATCATCGAGTATTTTTCCATCCTTTTTACTCATTTTATGGTTAGCCTCCACAGGATAAGCAGAAGGTTTGCAATTAGCCATTCCAGAGTCACGAAGAAGATTAAGGGCATAGTTTCGTTGATTCAAACACATACCCTGTGGAGATCTAGCCATTTCAATACCAAGGAAGTACTTCAGTTGTCCCAAGTCTTTCAATTCAAATTCTGCGGAAAGAATCATTTTTATGCTAGACAATTCTTCTTCGTCATCTCCAGTAAGGATCATATCGTCAACGTATACCAGAAGGATAGATTTCTTATGGCCTTTCCTCTTGATGAAGAGAGTATGATCTCCATTCGCCTGTTTGTAACCATTTGTTATCATCACAATCCTGAGTCTTTCAAACCAAGCTCTTGGCGACTGTTTTATACCATACAATGCCTTCTTCAGCTTGCAACATTTACCCATTTGATCATATCCTGGTGGCATTTTCATGTAAACTTCCTCTTTGAGACTTCCATTTAGAAAGGCATTCTTTACATCCAGTTGAAACATTTTCCAGGAAAATTGAACTGCAAGACAGATAATAACTCTAACAGTGTTCATTTTTGCAACAGGCGCAAAGGTCTCGAGGTAGTCAATACCATATTTCTGGCTGTAACCTCTTGCAACCAAACGGGCTTTAAATCTGTCAATTTTACCATCAGCCTTATACTTGATTGTGTAAACCCATTTTGAACCGACCAAGTGAGCATCTTTTGGAATTGTCACAATATCCCAAGTATCATTTTTCTTCATAGCCTCCATTTCCTCCTTCATAGCTTTTGCCCACCTAGGGTCACACTGGGCTTCAACCAAATTCTTGGGAATAACATGAGAATCAAGCACAGTTATGAAGCTTCTATAGTTCGAGCTTACTCGAGAATAAGAAACATATTTTTCCATAGGATAACGAGAAGGAGGCCTAGTTGTTCTAGCCGCTTTCCTCAAAGCAATAGGAAGTTCCTCTTGTACATCTTCAGCATCACTAACCATGTCTTTCAAGCAATTGTCAGTGTTCTCAATCAGATTATTAGGGAAAGAGGAATTACTTACAGTGTGATCATGACTTGGATCATCCGAGGAGAGATTGGGATTGTGGTTTGGCATCACATTGTCATGCATAGTTTCTTGAATGTGATCATCATCCATCCTCTCAGCATTATTATCTACATTCTCCTGTCTTCCAGTACTGTGGCCACAAGGAATAACAATTTCATCGTTGATCACATCGCATCCTTCATTCATAAAATGGCGCTCATCATTATTTTTCTCAACAGCCGTTTTACTGCACTCCCCCTGAGAAAAATTCTCTGCATAGTAGAAATCATGCTCATGAAAAGTAACATCCCTTGTAACATGAAGTTTCCTTTCAATTGGGTCATAGCATTTGTACCCTTTTTGTGTACTTGAGTATCCAAGAAATATACACCTCCGAGATCGAGGGTCCAATTTCCTCAAGCCAGGACCAGAAATGTGGACATAGCAGACACTCCCAAAAACTCTAGGAGTTAAGTTGAAAGGAACCTTATCAGGATGTAGCAATAGAAAAGGAGTATTTTTTCCAACCACAGTAGACGGACGCCTATTTATCAGATAAACCGCAGTGAGAACAGCTTCACCCCAATACCTTTTTGGAGTATTTCTTTGGAAGAGAAGGGCTCGGGTAACTTCTAATATGTGCCGATTTTTCTGCTCAGCAATGCCGTTCTGTTGAGGTGTGTATTTACAAGACGTTTCATGAATAATTCCATTATCATCAAGAAACACACGAAGAGGTCCCTCCAAATACTCCTTAGCATTGTCAGATCGAAGAACTTTTACATTTGTGCTATACTGGGTTTTTATCATGTTGACAAAGCTTCGAATTATACTTGGAACCTCACTTCTATTTTTCATTAAGTACACATAGGTGAAACGAGAATAATCATCAATAAAAGTCATAAAATAGCGATGGCCTCCCAAACTTTGCAGATTCGACGGTCCCCAAACATCCGAATGAACAATATCAAAAATAGACTTGCTTTTACTATTAGATATAGGATAAACAGTTCTAGTCTGTTTTGAGAGCTCACACACTTCACAAAAGCGAATATCTGTTCCAACTTTATTGCATAATTCGGGAAATAAAAAGGATAGAACAGGATAACCAGGATGTCCAAGGCGCTCATGCCATCGTTTCAGGGCCAACCTATCATCAGATTCTTTTGCATCAGTTGCAGCAACCCAAGCAGAAACCACACGTGCAGGGAGGCGATATAGACCATCAACAGCCAAACCAATCCCAATCTGCTTCCTCGTCACCAAGTCCTGCAACACACATGATGTCTCATCAAAAATTAGTCGACACTGCAGGTCTTTAGCAATTCGATATACAGAGAGTAAGCTAATTGGGAAATCGGGAACATGAAGAGCATCTTTTAACATAAATTTATCTATGATAGATATACTCCCTTTTCCTGCGACAGTAACAGAGGACCCGTCTGCCAAATTTACTCTTTCTTTTCCCGAAGCGAGTTTATAATCAAGAAACATTCTAGCATTCCCTGTCATATGATCAGAAGCGCCACTATCTATAATCCATTCATTATTAAATAAATGATTACCTTCAGTTTTCTTCACGACCATTGCGGAATTCACAATATCAGCATCATCAGAACTCCTAGATATTTTTTGCACATAGGATTGAAGTTCTTTGATTTGCTCTGTGGTCAACTTCTTGCTATCAGCTGCCATAGCAATGGGTTTCTTCCCTCTGTTACCCTTCCTTTCTGGATGAAGTTCCCAATAATACTCGATTTCATGACCAGTCTTTTTGCAATGAGCACATTTTTGTCCTTCCAGTAGCCACTTTTGCCCCCTTTACTGAGTAGAGCAGATTTATCAAAAGATGAGGTATGTTCGTCTCTCATTGCGATACGTCGTTGCTCCTCAGATTCGACTGCATGATAGATCTCCTCAATGTCGAAGCCAAC
Source organism: Ottelia alismoides (assembly GCA_037367405.1). Lineage (NCBI taxonomy): Eukaryota > Viridiplantae > Streptophyta > Magnoliopsida > Alismatales > Hydrocharitaceae > Ottelia > Ottelia alismoides. Next base: position 12,225 of record JAZKJV010011713.1, on the reverse strand, counting down.
CCCTGATGTGAGAAGCTGACTTCTGGTAGATTCAAAATCACTATTAAGGCCACCCAGGAAAATGAAGATCCTCTGTTTCCATATTTCCTCCCAAAATTTTTTCTGATCTGTTGGACTAGTCCAAGTGTCATCACAATAGTAGTCAATCTCCTCCCACTTTGCTTTCAATGCAGCATAATACCCTGCAACAGACATATCCCCTTGTTTCATATTGTAGACTTCCCTGCTCAACTGATACATCCTTATATCCTGTTTTTTTTGACCGCACATGCTCTCAAGAGTGAGCCATTGCTCTCGTGCGGATTTCTTCCTTAGCACCAACGGTTGAATTTCAGAAGAAATAGCATTTATAATCCAATTTCTGCACTGGCTATCCTCAATGTACCACTGATCATACAACTTATCAGTGACAGCGAGGGGTTTTTTTCGCCCATCAATGTAGCCTCCCCGACCTCTCGAGGCTAATGCCACTTCCATAGCCGCAGACCAAACCAAGTAATTATTTTTCGTTAATTTGATCATTGTAATATTCGCAGGAATATTCTCAAACTTGAAGGCCATAGACTGCCCAATATCTTCTTGAGCCATAGGCGCAGCAAAAAAAAACAAAACAGACAAAGAGTAAGGCTGAGAGGATAACTCACAAAGAGGCCAGAGTGGCCTCTGCACAAGCAGGCTGCACGTAAGGCTGACGATAATCCCGCCCTCCAGGGATCACAAAAGACCTTCACAGCAATAATCACAGCAATAAACAGAGATCTGGTTCGCCTCCAGAGGAAAAACCAAACACTTCACAGCAAAAATCGCATCAATAATCCCGGTTGGTCCCTCCAAAGACAGCAGGAGAATTGCACACGAACAAGGGCTCACACAGACTTGCCGCTAATGTGCCCACTGCAATAATCCCACGATAGGGGACCAAAAATACCAAAGAAACCACAAATAATATCCACGATGGACTTCTGTGCGCACTCCAGACCAATAGGGCACGCAGGGGAGATATCACGATTGGGGATATCACGATTGCAGGGGAAAACAATAGGGCACGATTGCGCGCGCCGCGGCAAGGGAAGGAGGTGCGTCGCGGCAAGTGGCGCACGGTGGCGGCCGATCACGCAGGCCGCGGAGGTCCGGAGCGCGGCGGCGATCAGGCGCGCCGCGGATGTCAGTGGTTTCAGATCTGCACGCTCGCGCGAGGGCAGGAAGCCAATGGCACGGGGGCGCAGGAAGCAGGGGCGCGGGGGGCGCAGGGCGTCAGACCTCGTTCCTAGCGGCAGGGGGGCCGGCCACGTGCGTTAGAACACGATCTTCGAGACGGGAAGAAGCGGAAGAAGGTTGATCCGACCGCGCTCTGATACCATGTAGAAACGACAAGAAGATCAAGCACAAGACAACGATTTACGTGGAAAACCCTTCGATCAGGGAAAAACCACGGGGGCACAATAACCCTAATCTCAACACGAGATTAGGGTCGAGATTAGGGTTCTCTTCACTCATATATCACAAAGCAAAGGGGTTGAGTACATATATAAGAGCCCGGGGTAAATGGTCCCTCACCCAAAGATCCATTTACCCGCCCAATAATACAAAAAACTCAACACTTTTATTCTTTTTTTGGCAATAAATACAATAATTATACATTATTTTATATAGTATTTTGTACAAATTAATGAAATTTTAACAAATTAATGATATATCCATGCATTCATCTAGGGTTTAAAGGCCATAATGAAAGAATAAAGGTGATAAAATGGAGATTCATCAGAAGGGTAGTGCAGCTTGGAGGACGATGAAGGTCGTACCTTTTTTACATATCTTAAATTATCTTTTGCAAATCTCATATTTTTTTCCCAAATCTATATTACATTTTACAATCTCAGATCATTTTCCCAAATCTATATTACATTTTACAATCTCAGATCATTTTTTACATTTTATCAATCTCTAACTAGCATCTTTATTTTGCAGATCACCATGCAAATTTTACAAAGGAGCGTGGAAAATTACAAAGATCCAATAAATTTTACAAAAGAAACATATCCATTGACAAAAAAAGTGAAAAAATACACATTGGGTTTGCACGCAAATACTTACAACAAGAGATTGAAATTTACAAAAAAAAACTAAACAAAATTTTCATAAGAACAAACTTATTTTACTGAAAACCATTGATTGGGGATGTAAAAAAATTATTCACGAAATTACAAAGAAGAAACATATTTTTACAATTTGCTGAATGAAAGGCTTATTGTAGAATTAATAGTGTATTTGTAAATTTATATAGAGCATTGTAATCGTGGAGAATCACTTTTTAGTATTCAATATTTTAGCGATGTTCAACAGAGTGAAAACATCTTTATAAAATTAATTGTCTATTTCTAAATTTGGATGGTGTTTTAAAATATGAAGAACCATCCTGTAATATTTTGTTTCGTTTTACATTTTGACCACCATTATTTAGCAAAAATTGGCTGTGGATTCGTAAAATGGTCAATTTCTTTGTAAATTACACATGGAACTCTACAAAATAAGAAACCGGATAGTATTATATTGATTTTTTTTATGAGTGTAACATGTAAAATAAAAAAGTACAATTTGTAAAATAACTAATGAACTATATAATATACTTACTGCCTAAGAAAAATAATTATTCAATATTCACATTGCCTTTGTAAAATCCATGCTCGTTTTGTAATATTTTCATGATGTTCCGCAAAATAAATAGCTAGCTAGTAGTTTATCAATTATTATGCGGAAAATATAACAAGTAAACAATTTTGAGATTTATAAAATTAGTGAGTCGATATGTAAATCATAACGCGCGCCAATTGTGTTAAAAAATATATATTGCAATATATCCATGAAAGAAGACAATGGCACGAAATGTCATGTTTTGCGTTTGCAATTGTCTATTAGAAATGTAATATTTAATATAGAAATAAGAACAACATCAACAAAAATCAGATACCATAAATTCAGATATCATATTAAAAAAGATCTGTGGTTAAATTCTGATAAACTGAGGATTTACCATGGAAATGGTAAACCCACGCTTTATTTTGGATGGAGAGAATAGGAGTCTCTGTTTCTTACGAAATTTGAATGATATATAGGAGGGATATATCGATGAATATACATGGTGAAAATTAAAAAAAATAAAGGAGGGAGGGGGGGGGGAATTGCTCCGTGGAGCAGCTAGCTTAGCTGCTCCATGGAGCAGCTTCCCCATCCTATATATATGAGGAAAAGGAAGCTGCTCCTTAGAGCAGCTAAGCTGGCTGTTCCACGGAGCAATTTCCCCCTCTTTTTTATTTTTTTTGAAATTTCCACCATGTATATGCATCTATATATCCCTCCTATATGTCATTCAAATTTCGTCAGAAACAGAGACTCATATGCCCTCCATCTATAGCAGGTAATTTTAACGGTCTGAAATTTGTTGTAATCCACCTATTTTGGATGGAGGGCATAGGAGTCTCTATTTCTGACAAAATTTGAATAACATATAGGTGGTATATATAGATGAATATACATGGTGAAAATTAAAAAAAAAGGGGGGGATTGCTCCGTGGAGCAGCCAGCTTAGCTGCTCCATGGGACAGCTTCCTCATCCTCTATATATATGAGGAAAAGGAAGCTGCTCCATGGAGCAGCTAAGCTGGCTGCTCCACGGAGCAATTATCCCCACTTTTTTATTTTTTTGAAATTTCCACCATGTATATTCATATATATATATATATCCCTCCTATATGTCCTTCAAATTTCGTCAGAAACAGAAACTCCTATGCCCTCCATATAGAGCAGGAAATTTTAAGGATATGAAATTTATTGTAATCCGCCTATTTTGGATGGAGGGCATAGGAGTCTATGTTTCTGACGAAACTTGAATGACATATAGGAGGGATATATAGATGAATATACATGGTAAGAATTTAAAAAAATAAAAAAAGGAGGGGAAATTGCTCCGTGGAGCAGCTTCCCCGTCCTCTCTATATATGAGGAAAAGGAAGCTGCTCCATGGAGCAGCTAAGCTAGCTGCTCCACGTAGCAATTTCCCCCTCTTTTTATTTTTTTGAAATTTCCACCATGTATATTCATCTATATATCCCTCTTATATGTCATTCAAATTTCGCCAGAAACAGAGACTCCTATGCCCTCCATCTAGAGCAGGTACTTTTAACGGTCTGAAATTTGCTGTAATCCACCTATTTTGGATGGAGAGCATAGGAGTCTCTATTTCTGACGAAATTTGAATGACATGTAAGAGTGATATATAGATGAATACATATGGTGGAAGTTTAAAAAAAATAAAAAGAGGGGGGGGGGGGGGGAATTGCTCCGTGGAGCAGCCAACTTAGCTGCTCCATGGAGCAGCTTCCCCATCCTCTATATATATGAGTTAAAGGAAGCTGCTCCATGGAGCAGCTAAGCTGGCTGCTCCACGGAGCAATTTCCCCCTCTTTTTATTTTTTTGAAATTTCCACCATGTATATTCATCTATATATCCCTCTTATATGTCATTCAAATTTTGTCAGAAACAGAGACTCCTATGCCCTCCATCTAGAGCAGGTACTTTTAACGGTCTGAAATTTGCTGTAATCCACCTATTTTGGATGGAGAGCATAGGAGTCTCTGTTTCTGACGAAATTTGAATGACATATAAGAGCGATATATAGATGAATACACATGGTGAAAATTTAAAAAAAAAAAGAGGGGGGGGAATTGCTCCGTGGAGCAGCCAACTTAGCTGCTCCATGGAGCAGCTTCCCCGTCCTCTATATATATGAGGAAAAGGAAGCTGCTCCATGGAGCAGCTAAGCTGGCTGCTCCACAGAGCAATTTCCCCCTCTTTTTATTTTTTTGAAATTTCCACCATGTATATTCATCTATATATCCCTCTTATATGTCATTCAAATTTCGTCAGAAACAGAGACTCCTATGCCCTCCATCTAGAGCAGGTACTTTTGTCGGTCTGAAATTTGCTGTAATCCACCTATTTTGCATGGAGAGCATAGGAGTCTCTGTTTCTGACGAAATTTGAATGACATATAAGAGCGATATATAGATGAATACACATGGTGAAAATTTAAAAAAAAAATAAAAAGAGGGGGGAGTTGCTCCGTGGAGCAGCCAACTTAGCTGCTCCATGGAGCAGCTTCCCCATCCTCTATATATATATGAGGAAAAGGAAGTTGCTCCATGGAGCAGCTAAGCCGGCTGCTCCAAGGAGCAATTTCCCCCTCTTTTTATTTTTTTTTTTTGAAACTTCCACCATATATATTCATCTATATATCCCTCTTATATGTCATTCAAATTTTGTCAGAAACAGAGACTCCTATGCCCTCCATCTAGAGCAAGTAATTTTAACGGTCTGAAATTTGTTGTAATCCACCTATTTTGGATGGAGGGTATAGGAGTCTCTGTTTCTGACGAAATTTTAATAACATATAGGAGGCATATATAGATGAAGATAAATTGTGAAAATTTAAAAAAAATAAAAAAGGAGGGAAATTGCTCCGTGGAGCAGCCAGCTTAGCTGCTCCATGGAGGAGCTTCCCCGTCCTCTATATATATGAGGAAAAGGAAGCTGCTCCATGGAGCAGCTAAGTTGGCTGCTCCACGAAGCAATTTCTCCCTCTTTTTTATTTTTTTGAAATTTCCACCATGTATATTCATCTATATATCCCTCCTATATGTCATTCAAATTTTGACAAAAACGGAGACTCCTATGCCCTCCATCTAGAGCAAGTAATTTTAACGGTCTGAAATTTGTTGTAATCCACCTATTTTGGATGGAGGGCATAGGAGTCTCTGTTTCTGACGAAATTTTAATGACATATAGGAGGGATATATAGATGAATATACATGGTGAAAATTAAAAAATAATAATAAAAGGGGGGGATTGCTCCGTGGAACAGCCAGCTTAGTTGCTCCATGGAGCAGCTTCCCCATCCTCTATATATGAGGAAAAGGAAGCTGCTCCATGGAGCAGCTAAGCTGGATGCTCCATGGAGCAATTTCCTCCTCTTTTTTATTTTTTTTTGAAATTTCCACCATATATATTCAGGTATATATCCCTCCTATATGTCATTCAAATTTCGTCAGAAACAGAGACTCCTATGCCCTCCTTCTAGAGCAGGTAATTTTAACGGTCTGAAATTTGCTGTAATCCACCTATTTTGAGTGGAGGGCATACGAGTAGATCTGGCCAAGGGTCGGGCCGGGCCGGGTCATGGGCTGGGTCGAGGTTTTAAAACCCCTTATCTAAGGCACAGCCCGATCCGGTCCACGGGCCATATTTGAAGGCCCAAGTCCGGCCTAGGTCTGGGCCGGGCCGGGCTGGGCCGATCCATGGGCCGAATGTGAAGTACCTTTTTATTAATTTTTTAATCAAAATTATGAAGATGATTAAGTTTTTTAGCATCAACTAATATTTCTAAATCCAAGTAACCATAATATATGTTACATTACATGTAAACTATAAAATAAGATGTAATATTGATAGTGTAAAATAAAAACTTGAAGTATATTATATTAAATGCATCTAAAATATAGTTTTTAAACATATATTTTTTATATGTGCGGGTCGGCCGGGCTGGGTTTTATGGCACATGCCCACGGCCCGCCCAATTGATGGGTGGGCCAAAGAGCGTGCCGGGCCGGGCCGGGCCATTCCTAAAATCTCTTGCCCAAGCCCAGCCCATGAACGGGCTGGGCGGGCTGGACGGGCGGGCCCCCGGCCCATTGGTGAGGTCTACATATGAGTCTCTGTTTTTGATGAGATTTGAATGACATATAGAAGGGATATATAGATGAATATACATGGTGAAATTTAAAAAAAATAAAAGGGTGGCATTGCTCCGTGGAACAGCCAGTTTAGCTGCTCCATGGAGCTGCTTCCCCGTCCTCTCTCTCTCTCTCTCTCTCTCTCTCTCTCTCTCTCTCTCTCTCTCTCTATATATATATATATATATATATATATATATATATCGGGTAAAATGGGGTTGCCCCATGGGAGGATCTAACTTGGCTCCCCCCGTCCTATTTCGTCTGTTTTTTTATTTTTTTTAAATTACTTCCGTGGATTTTCATCAATATATCCCTATATTATGTCATTAAAATTTCGTATGAAACAGACTCCTACGGCCTCCATCCAGACGGGGTCGATTTTAGCAATTCTATTACCGTTAAAAAAATGACTGTCTGGATGGAGGTCGTAGGAGTC